>WAAE01007067.1:19505-47647 GCA_013400495.1 Nicator chloris | reverse complement strand
GAAAGTAAACAAAAAAAAAAAATTATAAGAAGGCACCAAATCCCAGGTCTTCCAGTTTTTAATAGTGAACTCTAATCCACTAAAAAGCCACAGGTCTTATTTTAGGATATTATCTTCACTTTTTGACCACTCTTTCATGGAAATCTCTCAATTCTCCCACCCCATGAGGAAAACAATGTATTCAACCTAAGGAAACCACCTGTGCTTTTTAACAGCCTTGCCTGACAAAGAATAGGTCTTGTAAAAGATGAGATACATAAATGGAAAACCATTCAACATTTGAGAAAGGTGACTAAATTCACTAGCCTAGTGTCAATTTATACTTCCTAGGTTTGTTTTTTGAGGGTTTTTTTTAAAGGCCATTCATGAAATATTAGAGATGCCTGTCTTATATTAATGTTGTGTCCTCTGACATCCACTCAGTGAAAGATAAAAAGATGGCATTAAGTTTTAGCAGTGAAGTGAAATGTTGCATGGTGCAAGGTGACCCAGTCTCATTTAACAGATTACCAAAATATAATCAAATAAAACCTATGATCTTTACACTGGCAAAAACAGTGCAGCAAGAGGACAAATGTGATTTTAAAAACTTAAAAGACCAATTGAAATGAATCATGTATATTTTTACAATGTAAGTGAGTCCTCTGCAGCTATCCAGTCCTTGTAAGAGCAACCATATTGAGGGCAAATTTTAGTACAGGCAGGTTCAGCTTTCCCCACAATTTTTTTCCTGCCACTATATCTAACTCAAAGCAAATATCCCAAACTCAATTAAGCTGTTTGATTACACTAAAAATAGTCCTTGCTCTTCATCTTATTCTCCATATCTGCTGACAGATAACTCATAGTTCACAGAGAATGTATTGTCTAACTGCATTAATCCACAGTTGGAGGAAAAAATGGGAAAAGAAAACTCATACCAGTCTGATGATGTGTGTGTACAATTCAGTTATACCACAATAAACTGCCATGGGTTGAGATTACCAATAGAAAACTTTAGGAAGCACAGATTTTGTGAAACAGATTTAGACTTAATTGATAGAATTCTTCTCACACAGCTCGTTTTTGATTGCTACCATGATTTCCATACACCTTTCTCTAATGTGTTTTCTTATAGCTACTGACAAACTTGAGATATTTTCATGATGGACTTTGGCTGTAATCCACCATGGCAATTCCTCCTTTCCTAAGCCCTCACATTTAGTCCTTCAAATCCATTCACTGAGAGCTGCCTCAGCTGCCACTCTGATTGCAATGCCTCCCAGACCCTCATCAGCTCACCTCATCTATTCACTGTCACACAAACTTGGGCTCGATTTGTTGAAATGGAGGAAACTTCTCCTAGGGTCGAATGATGTAATTTGGGGCTGAAATTAAGGGAAGCTTGTGGGTTTGGATAGAGTGTTAGGTGAAATTCTGTCAAACAAATCCTGAAAAAAATAAACCAAAACAAAACAATGAGTTCATAGCTGTATTTTGCAGGGAACAACTCCTGGCAAAATAATTTTGAAGAGTTCTAAATTAATCACGGGAGACCTTAAGAAGCATAAACAAGATTATATGATTATATAATTTTAAAAAAAATTTTTAGATTAATTTTTAAAATTAATTTTAAATATTCTTTTGCAAAGAAGATAAGGCAGAAGATAAGAAGAGTTAGTGAGAGAAGAGGTGACTGAAGCTGCAGAGTTAAAACACGAACATCCACAACTTCAAAAATGTACTATTAATACATTGGGAGATCTCTGCCCAGATTCATGCCACTAAACACAGAACTTAAGAGCCTGAAAAAAATATCCAGACATGTGAAAGTAATAAAAACCCTCTGTATAATAAAACAGCAATAAAAATCCCTTACCAATTATTCTACTGTGTTCTCAAAATAGGCACAGTGTCTCTTATGCCCTAATTTTATCATTTCCTTTGCCCCATGCTAAAACGCCAGTGTAATTATCCTTTATAAAGGTTGACTGAGGTCCCAGTGCAAATCTGCCCAGGGTGATAATTTAGCTGGCTTTTTTTATTTGTGGAATTTAGGCAAGAATGTTTCAAGCTCTTTGTCAAAATAACTGCTTGATCTGCTTCAGTATTTTTTTTTAATTTTTTTAAAAAATAGCATTTTCTAATAAAGTGAGGGACAGTAAGGCTAAATATCCCAATTACCAACTCAGAAGAAGAGTGAAACATAAAAGTTGTGCATAGTGATTCCTAATTTTGATGTACTTGGAGTCAATTCTTAATATTTAATGATACCTGGAAATGTAAGTCACAGGAGCATGATATTAGGGAACATTCTTTGACGTTTCCACAACGCATTTAAGTGCTACTGAAAATGTTTTGTTGGTCATTAGTAATTAATTAACTCATTACTTCACATTGTAATGACTGTCAAAGTGCCAGACTTCAGTTCACACAAAAACTTCCATTTTAAGAAGAGAGATTGCAAGTAACTTGACCAAAAGGAAGATTTGCAGTGCTGAAAACTTATCTGCTTTCTCCTAATTACATGACTTGGCCTAACAGGTAAAAAACCCCTAAAAAAACCTGTGAACCAAACCCAAAACACAAAAAACCCTCTCCTACCAACCAACACCTCCCCATTTCCTGAATGAGGTTTTTATTGTATAAGCAACACAAAGATTCCTCCTAAAAAGCCATCCTGCAAACGATGAAAAGCAACTGATATGATACAAAAGCAACTTAAACTCGTGATGGTGTCTTCCAATCATACATTTGTTCCAGCTCTCTCCAAAAGCAATTGACTTAGCAGAGGTACAACTCTTAGAAACGTAACACAACTGCACTTGCTGCCTCTCTGTCTCTCGACATCAACCACGACCACCACCATGAGATAGGAAAAGGCCCAGAGCAGGTGAGAGAGCGAGGACAGTGCAAAGGTGACCCTCAAAAGATGCAGACAACCACAGCGTCCCACAAACATTCTCCCTATCAAGCAGGCCATGAGCAGGACCACGGGATCTTTCAGACAAAGGACAACCATAGCAAAACCCTTGCCTGCATTTCTCAGCCCCTCCCATAAAATATTGCCAGGATATAGCAGCTCCCTCTCTCCACCATACCAGTTGTACTTTTGAGCCTTTGAAAAAGACTCCAACCAACCAAAAAAAAAAACCAAAAAAAAACTTACACTTTTTTCTTTCCCCCTAAAGTCTACCATTCTCTTATCTCCATCTTAAATACAGTATTTTCTTCTGGCAGACCATTTTCCAAGGTTCCATAAGTAAGACTCCTTCCACTGAGTGATTCCATGAAGACTGTGTCTTGGAAGGGTCTGCTTTAATAATTTTTTTCTTCTAAAAACTTTCTAATTGAGTACTCATAGCAGTATATGCATTCCTATGAAAATGTCTACATAAATTTACTGGAAATTACAATTTTAAGACATTTCCAATCTATGAAATTTGACAGTGGAAAAATATTACTTCTCTAGAAGTTGAGAGTGATTAAAAAAACTACAGGAGGATTATCACTGCCTATTAAATGTGATAGTTTGAACCATTTCTCTGGAATCATTTCTTATTTTATTCCTATTAGATCCATTAGCATATTTCCAACTAATAGCTAACAATCGTCCCCTGAATTAAAAAAAGGCTCTCCCTAAACCTGTTTCAATGGCTAGATATTATGGCAATCATTTAAAACTTTCCTATTTCTCATCCAATGGCTTTACACACTGCAAACAGTTACATCTCTTTGGAAACTAAGCACCCAGTTGAGCAGCCTGTCCTGCAGAGCCTGTGGCGGTGTGGGTGCACCCTGTTCCTGCCTTAAAGTCTGCAGCTCCTGCAGAATTCTACCCTTTGGGCATTTCACACTCTGACATGCACTTCTGACCTATGCCAAGAGACAGATAGGCAATCAATCTAAGCTTGCATGGCTCTTGTTACAGTGATGTTTGCAAACGCACATTTTTATTTCAGACGTATCTTCCTCCCTCCCTGAGCTCCTCCAGACCCGTCCTTGATGCACAACTGTTTAGGTATCTGCAATGGCCAATGGGCCTCAACTGCCCAATGCTTTAGTGAGCAGCCTACTAGGGCAGCTGTGGCAGCTGCAGTGCTATGCAAGAACTCAGATAACTTATTTAGACCCAGTTTATCTCCCTCCAGTACAATAAATTAGTTTGGGGTTCTTCTATTATTTTGTAGTCTTTTAACGGAAGGCAAAATATTTTTCCCCATGAACAACTACATTGCAGTACTGTGTGGGCACTTACTAATTTGTAAACCATTATTTAACATCAACCATTTTGTCATAAGATCCTGCAAAGGCCTCCCCTGCTCCACAGTGACAGTCAATGTTCTCTCTTAACGAGAAGGACACCAGCTTGGTATAGTTATGTTACTTTTTTCCTCTAATTTTCATTTCTGTGAATACTGCCACAACACATAAGTTACTCTTAATGTTCTTCTAAGTGTCAGTAAATGCTATATAATGTTTATACGGCAAGCCCATAATTCTTAATGCATTGGATTTTCTCCTTTAGTGGTTGTTCATCTGGTGTGATTTCTTAATGGACTCTTTTTAAAAGAACTAGATTGTAATTAATTGCATTCCATGATTATATACATGAAAAGGATTGGTTTGAACTTTTACCCTTGACATACACCAAGGTGAAAGAAAAGATGCAGGTTATGGCTTAATAGTTTTACTTAGATAAATGGTGACATTTCTTAATAGAACCAAACAATTTTATGTTTTGTTCAGCCAACTCTTTCTTCTTCTTTTATTAAACTGTGTCAAGCAGGTACTAGAACTGAGATGGACTCATGTCACTCAAAGGAAATATGTCAGCATTCAGCACTTTACTTTGCATGGAATAGTTTTCTACATTGAAAAATTGAACAGGATGCAATTGTTAAAGAGCTTTCAAATATTTATTTAGATTTGGTGTCAACCTTTATCATAATTAGCTTTTTTTTCTCCCAGTTACTAACCTTCACCTTCTCAAAGCAGGCCGAAATGTCATGTAGTTGGTCTGTCCATGGGAGAGTTTTCCAGAACAGAAAAAACCAAACCCCACACAGCTGCTATTCATTTAGTTCTGTTTGCATGCAGCTAGAGACTCTCTACAGAGCATTTTCACACATATATTCCTACCAAAGTGCTCACTATGAACAATTTTAAACTAGTGGCTAGTTTTTAAAATATCTGACAGTAAAGAACGAGAATAGTTATAGACAGAGAACCTGAGCTCAAATTTTTCAGATTCTTGTCATGTATTCACAGGAGGGCTGTTTTGAACTTGTCAAACTAAGTCTTGAAATAAGAGACTTGGAAAACAATAGGTTCTTCTTATCATGGCGCTCATTTTTCCAGTCTAAGTTTTTCAGCTGTAATGATGTGGACTTCTGTGGACACACAGATTTCCAACAGATTCTACCAGTGAATATGACCATGCTTTAGAAATCTAGATTCAGTGTAAAAAAGATAGCTGCTGCTGTGTCATCAATCTTCTACTGTCTGAACAGAAAACAATTTCAAACACACTAATAAATCCTTTCTGGTTTTCCCCGCTACCTTTTCAAAATTTAACCCTTTTACAAGATCACCTTGTAATCTCATCTGACTACCACAAGAGTCACTGTCTGCTAGGACACAGTACTACTCAAGCAACTTTCCTCAGCATCTATGTTAGCACTTGAAAAATAGGACAAGACTTTTGGAAATGTGTGTACGAATGCCTGGATTTGAATGACTGACATTTTTATATTGCTTCGTGTGTATCAGCTATTCTATGAAAAGGACACAGTTTTATAGGAAAGCCCAACTACAGCACAGCCTGAGGCATAATTTCTATAGTTTAATCAGTGAATCACTTAGCATCACAGTTTGCTTTGGCATCCTTGCTCAGTATGCCAAAATTGTTCATCTCTCCAGAATCATTCAGCTAAACTTATTTCATCATAGTAGGAATATTAAAAAATAGCTAAGCTTGCTGTGTCTATTTATTAGAACCTGAAGTACTGTGAATGTTGACGTTTCAATTTATTGCTGTGCTGGTCCTGTTTCAAAAGTAAAACTGAAAGCCGTATGGTTAGCAAAACAACCTGTAACTGCTTTGAACACTATCTCTGAGCCCGTGAACATACATCAGTGTTTTATTCCCATCTAGCAGGGGCATTTATCAGCAACAGATCATGAGCAAACTCTAAAAAAAAAAACAAACAAAAAAATAGAAAGGCAGTTGGATTTCCTGTTTATTATTTAGAATGTGCTCTCCACAACCGACAAATTAAAGGAGAGCTTTATGAGCATCTGGAGAGAAAGGAACAGGAGCTCAACAGCAACTGTGCCAGCCCCATACAGCACCATGTGCAATATGGTCCTGAGCTGCCCATGCAGTGCTCCATTTGTAGAGCTGGATGCAAACCAATTCCTGCAGCTCAGGACACAGGATGGAATGAAATCAGTCCCAGCTCCCAGCAAAACCTGAATGTAGCCCCCAGAGCCAGGAGTTTGTGACCAAGAGAGTATTGGAGAAGGAGGCTGCAAGGGAGCCCATGAGCTGCCCTCGAGGAAATTTTGGCTTGCCTAGAGCAGTGGGGGATTCACCTCCAGCCAGGCAGGAGGAAGAGCACAATCGCCCCTTTCATGGCTGGGTGAACAGCTACGGTTTCCAAAGAAGGTTGGAAAAAAAAAAAATAAAGGCAGGAGAACTGTTTCTCCTGACTTCACCTCCGTTGAATTTAACTGTATCCTCTTCACACGTGCTCTTACAGAGACATGGGGCACCCAATACAGAGACCTGAATCTCAGCTCAGGACCTTGTGTGCTACAACTACACAGAATATAGTTCAATACAAAATTTGCATTCAAAAACAGTACCAAAAAAGCAAAGTAAAACATCTGATCCACACTAACATCAAAACTGAAGTGAATTCACAGCGAAAACACACATGACTGTCAGCAACCTTCACTGGAAATATGAGAGCTAAGAATTTTGCTATTGCATCTTAAGTAATCATTGTAGTACTTAATAGAAACAAGAATCAAAAGTTTATTTGAGTGGTGTGCTGAAGTATGAACAACTAAGCTAGAATCAAGTATCCCAGACCCAGAACATAGCTTTGACATAGAAGTCTTCTGCTCACTTAGAACATTAGCTCAAAACATATTTCCTTTAACTTTGCTGAAAAAGGCTCTTCCAGTAAAAACATAGGTCTGCCTACTGTTTTAGAGCTAAGCACATGCACACTTATCAGTGTGATCGAGGCTTTAATCCTTCCTCTGGCGGGCTCAGTAATAAAGTGGGGATAACCACGCTCACCTACTTTGTAGGGTGTTGTCAAAATTAATGCTCACAGAGCAGTCAGTAGGTGAAAATCATTATAGCTCCCATCCTGCAATTGCTAATGCATGGGCTGCCTGCTGCACACACACTGAGCCTGGCAAAAGCTAATTGAGTCCTCTGAAGGTGCAGCAGTTTGTTCAGGCCCCATCAATAAACTGTTAAGAGTTTAAAAAACAAAACAAAACACCACCATACTAAATGTGAACACAGCACAATTTTCGAATGATCCCGCAGACCAGAGCCTCTAGGGCTAAGCATGGCACAGGAAAAGCTTTTATAACAGAATACAATACTGGGAGGTATATATGTGTGTGTGTGTATATATAGATATAGATGTATGTACAGGGATATAAAAATACAGCTATTAAGCCAGCTATTCGGTATTACTCTGTGGACACACTCCCAAACACACACTCACAGGCAAACACAAGCCAAAGTGCAGATAGCACCTGAGGTACAATAAATCAATGATTGTATGCAAACAGATGAAAATATAGACACAGAACTGATACACATTACTACCTTCCCTGAACTTAACTATGATCTGGAAGACAAGTCTGGAAAAAAACCTCGATTGTTCATTTTGAAGAATGTAAATGAAATTAAGGAAAGATCTGAGCCAAACCCGTTTGCTCATCAATATACTCTACAAAACCAATTTAACTGATGTCAAATTCAAATAATTCCTCTGACATCACACTGGAGAAGCCAACCATGAACACCTCACAAATTATTATTTTGATCCAACTGTTAGACCTAAATTACAGCAAAAACTGCACTTTCTACAGCTGTTAAAGCAGTGACCCTGGCAGAGCATGCTTTTGTGCTGAACTTTTTATATCACCAAGCCTATTAATCAGGTGGCAGTTCAAACTGATGTGCTTTATATAGTTGACCCTGGCCACTGCTTTAATTACTTGGTATTAAATGGTAATTAAGACTTCTCACATTCAGGTTTAATCCAAAAAAATTTAGTGTAAAATCCAGTAACTTAATAAAGAGTTGTGTTCTTTACTGTGCTTCAGCCTGGACACTAAGGATGCAGCAATTTACTATTGACAAGCACTAAAGGAGCAGGTCATTTCACAAGTATAGTGTGGACAAAGGTGAACCGGGCAACTGATGAAATCTGTGGCCAAGGCGAAATAGCAATCTCTGAGCCAAATGGTAATAAAGTTACTGAAATGAAGCAGCGTAGCTTCTGAAGTGAACTGTCATAAGGAGGATACAGGCTTAAGGACAGCTTGGCCAAAGTAATTAAAACTTTATTCCCTGAGAGCCAAACAAAGTGGCTAGCCCTACATCTGATTTCACATAAAGCAAAAATAGGCGTGTAAGTCGGCAACAAACACCAGCAGTTGTAGCTAGCACTCTAGGAAACAGCATCCACCTCTCCGGATGTATCTGGAAAATTTGCAATAAGTGAGGCAAAAATTAGAATCATGCTTTTAAGGTTCTTTCTTGTATTATTGAATTATATCTCTAGATCTTCTATAACATGCAAAAACCAACTAGAAATGCAGATAAATATCACTGTCCAAAATTCCCTGCTAAATCAAAGACAATTACTTCCCTCAATAGCTATTAAAGGCAGATAGTTTAATCATCGGAGAAGCAATCTAGTGCATAGGAGTCCAGAGATGTAGGCTTAACTCACGGCTCTGCTACTGACCTGCTATATGACCTTGGGCAAGTCTCTTCACATTTCAGCGCCTCTTTGTGTCCCTATTAACCTTTGTGCGTCTCAGCTATTTAGAATGTAACCCCTCTGACGCAGAACAGTCTCTCACTACATGTTTTTACAATACCAGCACAACAAGGTCACCATCTTGGTTGAGACCTCTAAGTGCTACAGTAATCCAAATAAATAAGAACAATATATTCAATTATTCAGAATCCCACTTAGATTTATTCAATTTTCCCATAACATCTGGATAGCTGAGACATCATCACAGATTAAAATGTGCATCCTACAGCCTTCTAATTTTAATGTCTCACCTGCTGTTTGTGTAATTGAAATTTGTATTGATTTTCATAAAGCAAAGAACACCTAATTCACTGCCTAAACCACAAACAATGGAATGAGCCATTGGTATCCAAGTTATTCAGAACACACAGGAAATAAATCATGTGTCTGAAAGGAGAAACAAGAAGGTCCACCCAGTAGAAAGTTTGACTCAGCAAAGCACTTAAGCATATCCTGAAGTTTAAGCATGAGTAGTCCCACTGAAGCTCTTAAGGTAAGCTTAAAGAAGGAACTGGGGCTTTTCAGAGTTCAGGCAATATTCTGTAAAATACGTGAAACAATTATAACGCAATCATGAATATAGATACATTAACACACATTTTGTGAAACTGCAATATGAACAGATCCCCAAAGAAGGCAACAAAAATAGGCCTTCCCTTAAAAACTGGTGATTAAACAATGGATGTTTCTTGATACTAACCATGCTCCCCAACAAGCACACACCGCACCTTCATACGCAACTCAATGAGTATTTCAAATCAATGCATTTTCTTGCTCTGCTTTACCTGTACTTTGAAAGCATTTAGATGCAGGAAAAATTTAGCACAGCTATTACTATCCATAACACGCTTTCTTCAAAAATATTTTCCAATCATGGTACATTTTTCACAAATTCTGTCTGTATTTTTAAGAAATATTCAACCTGAGCTAAACGAGGTAAAATACAGGCTACAAGCAGAACCTAGAAATAAAATTTAAAAAGTGGAAAACTAGGAATTGTACACTAAGGATGTTACTTAATTTATTTACCTAGAAGCTTGAAGCCAAGAAATAACAAATATCATAAGATTTGGTTACTTAAGCAAGCTTGTAAAATGGAATGCACATTGACAGGAATCATTCTTCTTTTCTTGATTCAGATATAGGTACTTGAGTATGCTTACCTTCAATTCATGCTGTTTAATTCTGACTCTTTGGAAAGAAAAGCAAACAAAATACGAAAATGTTAAACACTCCCAACTGAAAATTGTTACACAAGCACCAGTAGTAGAAAATAATTGTAATTAAAAATGTACTGACCATAAAGGAAGCAATAAACAATCATTTTGTCAACGCAACTTTTGTAAATCCACTAAAATTCTACCCAAAGAAAAGACTCAAGCTTATGCAGGTATTGATATATCAAAAACATGTCATGAATGACAGTATAATAACCATCACTAAAAATAAAATAAAGAAAGTAACATAAAAACCCATATGTGGCTTAATAGCCACCCTTTCAAGAAAACTGAGAGCTCTAGGAAAAATAGCAAAAGTCTTCTGTCTTCCAATCCTCATAATGTTTTACTGTCCAAACTCAAGTTTAGGGTACATAATTTTTATTTTTCACAAAAGGTATCTTGTTCATAAGTATGACATGAAGGTAGGATGAGACGATGGCAAGACTGTTGAGTAGGCTGGAATCTGTACAACGTATTACCACTATAAAGGCATTATTAAGCGAAAAAATATTACATAAACCATTTGTCTTGAATATGTAAAGTTTGTAGCAAGCGTAAGTGCTAGTGAAAAACAAGAAAAAAGACATCAAGAGCTCACGCAATAAAAGGAATATCCTTAAAGATCTTTTCCCCCTTTGAATTTAAATGTAGTGAAAATTTGGAAGATGCAGCTTCTTTAGCAAGGAGCTCAGTTACCATAACTGATACACATTACCAGCTTTAGAATTCTAATTGTGTTTAATACAGTTTCATGTTGCATCAAAGTACAAAATCAATACCATTTGTCCAGCAAACAGGAAAAATGGAATCTATAAACTGCTCTTATTGAGTAATTAAACACCTATTATTGTCATGAGTGGTGAAACAATGAATTTGATAAGACAAATTTTTGCGACAAAACACTGCAGTGATTAATACCTCCCTACGTATTAAATAAAAATGACTGCCTTTTGTGCAGTACTGCTGGCAGAAGAACAGGAATGAGAGAAGTAGTTGCCAGTGCCACAATAACAGGCTAACCTTGAACTGAACTCCTTTCCTCAAGAAATTAAATGCTGTAGCAGGACTTTAAATCCCTCCACTTAGAGCTCATTTGTGTTTCACGTAACCTGCAGTTCCTGAAGAGAACTCATTATCTTCAAAAGGAGAATCCTTTTATAATTTCTTTACAAATGTGTATATTGTTTCTGCAAAAAGTATTTCATATCAGAAAAGGGATAAGAGTATTAGCAGTGTAAGCGAGGCAAAAAGGCTCATATTATTAAGACACCGTTTCTGCTTCCTGGGAATTCAAACACCAACTACAGTGGTAGGGGAAAACGAATGAGAATGAGGTTAAAGAAAATGCACCTTTACAGCAAAATTTTAATCTGTTAGATTGATGCTAAACTGCCTTGGTCTTTCTGCTGCTATATGCTGTATTTCTATGTATAGACCTCCCTCCCCAATGCCCCTCCTGTAGCTTTGGCTTCCTATTTTTCTTTTCACTTAGAATGATGCACTAGGAACAACTATAGAGTACAAAAGATGAATCTACGGATGTGACACTTGTAAAGGGTAACCCTATTTCACAAGTGAGATGGGACAAAAAAGAAAGAAAAAAGGCCACAGAAGCAATAACTGCTCACTGAATTACCATTAAATTGTAAGATTTACAATCCAATGTACAGTAAGTGCATATCTAATGGAGTTTGTCCTCTAAAAGAATATAAAGTAGATCTTTGCAGCATATGATGTATGCAGGTTATTTTTTTTTTAAACGGGACACACAAAAAACAGATGTGCACATAAATTCCAGAATTTTTATACATATTAGAACTGAGTCAAAGCCAACATTAAATATGATAAACGCAATATGATTAGCAGGATCTGGCTTTGTATTTTCAAAACATGCTCACATTCTAGAAAGGGAGATAAAAGATGACTCTAACACAGCCAGTCAATACTGCTTTCACAGATATCATTGGTAAAAGCAGACCACATATTATAAATTCAGTTTATTGCTCTGATCTACTGGAATTCAATTAAATGACTTTTTGTAGAGGGTGGCAAAGCAGCTGCTGACCATTTCCAACATCTTCTAAACAAAATATCTGGACAGAAGTTTCAGATCATTATTTATTACAGCCTTAAATTATTGACAGTATTTATTTTCATATAATGAATGTAGTATGAATAAGGCTCATTCACAACACTATTATTTGTAACATGTTTGTCAGTAATTTCACTGCTCTTATTCATGAGCATAACTGTTGTGTTATTTAAGTTTAGAAATAAGCAAGACATGTCAAACAATTATTTAAACAGAAGCAAATTTTTACATGAAATACCAGGCATATTGCTATTATACAATATTATATCAATAATCACATTTTACAGGATGACTCTGGAAAATTCTAGCCTGTGATACAATCCAAAACTATGAAAGAGACAAAAGAACTTTTGGCTGGGTAAGCCATTCAAATCGCAACAAGGCATGTAGTGTTCTGCTGTCTTAATTTAAGTTTTATTTTTCTTAGCTAGAAACTTCAAATTTCCCCAAATGGCATTAAAATTTTCATTCGCCTACCAAAAAGGAAGCCTACCACACAAATTTTACCATTATCTGGCTTTTATTTCAAAGGATTAAAAAGCAACGCAGAAGATCAGCAACGATAGCCTTGTTCTCTTCAACCTTAGTGAATCAAGTTCACTGGAGGTGAAGCAGTGGAATTATCAGTACAAGTGGCTGTGTCATCAAAGCTTTCTGAGAGGTAGTGTATGGAAATACCTAAACAAACAGAAGCGTAAAAGCTGTCTGTATATGAAAGGGCTCTCCCAAGGCTTTTCATTAAAACTATTCCTACTGCAGTTTCACGATGTAGCATTATATTATGTGAGAAATATAAAATCTTGACATTTTTCTAAATGTGAATGGGTTAAAGAACCTCTCCACGCTACAGTGAGCCTGAGAATTTCCAGCAGCTGATGAAGACCAGTTGACCACCTGATACTTTTTCAGCAGGGTGATAAAATTAAAGGATTGCTTTGATTTGCTTGAAGGATTACTTTCTATAGTTAATTGTTTAAAGTGCACAGTCTTACAAAAGGGAAAAATATCAAGAAGGTTAATGTAGAGTGAGCTAATTGCAAGCTGATTACATTGTGCAAAGCAAGAGATATTACCTGTGTTACATACCATCACAAGGACTAGCCTATTCTACCCTGCTGCTGCAGCAAACAAGCTGATTTGCTAACAAAGTGGTCAGCTCGGGCACTTGCACAGCATCTCGGTAGGTCCACAGGCGACTGCTTCACATGCAGAGAATCTCAAGCTCCATTTTCCAATCTGATTACACGGCTCCTTATTCCAGCAGCCTTAAACCTTCATGGCAGTTTACCAACATTTTCATCACTTTTTCTTTTACAAATCAAAAGAACTGATAAGCTCTCAGGTACCCGGGATTTCATAGTCGATGGCTGGCAGGCAGCCAGCTTCCCTCACAGCACAACTGTTCCGTGCCACAATGCAAAAAGCACGCTGAATTTAACAGATAGCACAAAACTATTAGAATTTTGCAGTACGTACAAGCAGGCAGCATGTTTCTGTCTCTGCAGATGTTAACAGTTCTGTTCAGTCACATTTATAACATGCCTAGACCCAAAGAGATGTGCTTAAAAAGAAAAAAAAGAGAAAAACCAGAACAAATGAAGACATAGCACTGTCACTAAGTCAATCGCACTACAAAGTGTGCAACCAAGTTACTTCCTTGCAGTGCTTCCAAATTACCAGGAATGAGAGACCATGCTAAAAACATTTGATAAAAAACTAGGAAAAAGGAAAACAAATCTTTACATCAAATGAAACTGTTTGACAAAACCAGAAACATTATTTTAACAGAAAAACAAATGCAAAAATGAAACACCATTGTGTATTTTTGGCATGTGAAATGCTTACATAAAGCATTAAATTAGCCACAAGGCATACCTGGGTTTACTTATTTTGTGGTTCAAAAACACCACTTGAATGATGAAGGAACAAAAATGTGATTCATATTGGTAAATGCAAAACATCTTTATAAAATGCTTATTCTGAGGTATATCATGCCATGTCTAAAAATCTGAGGTACACAGGAAAAAATATAAACATATACATGTAAATTTATATATATATATAAAAAGAAAATAAGAGAATGCAGAGTGACAATTAGAGGAAAAAATTATCTTACAAATCTTAAGGATTCCAACAAAAAGAAACCCAATAAAAAAGCAATGGATAAGAAAACTTACTTATTTTTAGTTAAAGGAGAAAAAACATTCATATTAAACCATCAAGTTTTTACTTATTGCTACCAAGGCTTGCCCTTCCATTCAAAAAAATTGATTATCCATGTATTATTTGCATAATGTCCAAAACAGCCTATATGGAACTAACGTAACACAAAGTTAATAGTGTAGAAAACAATTCTCCCATGCCCCCCTAAGCAAAACATTTCTTTTAAAATAGAGTGGATCAAACTGAAATCTGAAGAAATACAACCCATTAAGTATTCTTAAAAGAAGAAACACGATTTTGCATATCATCACCTTTATCGTACAGGAATGGGGGTGGAATTGTGGAGAGTAAGACAGTAAGTTATGGAAGGAGGGGAAAAAAAAAAAAAAGTACAACTAAGCTGGTGCAATGGCTCAGTACTCCAGATCACCAGTGCATTGACCCTCTGTATCTCTGAGTCATTAGCTGGAATCCCAGCTCTGCCTTCAGGAGTAGGGATTTGAACTCGCACACCGATGCGGTGCGATCCGGGATCTTGAGCGTGCCAGACAGAGGGGTCATTCTCCTCGGTGCGGAGGAGGCCGGCGGCCCCCGGGGAGGGCAGGGCTGCATGAGTGACTGTCGCCCGGCACAGGCAGTGGACACGCTGCTGACTCAGGCAGGGACACTGACAGGCATCGCTGCTTCCCCCATCACTCCTGGACGGAATGGTTTTAGGCCACTGGTGCTGACAGGTACTCGCAAAATTCAGGGGGAAATTATCCACATCTCCTTACTTGCCTCTGTGCACGCACACACGTGTATTTGTATACATGCATCTCTGTGTGCAGCTGTACTAATGTTTGCATGTATTTATGGAGACACACTGAAACAGGCTAAACTGGCTGCTCTGAAGCCATACGTAGTGCTCGGCACTGCCAAAATATTCCTACACCAATTCTTCTCCTTAATATAGCTACAATGTACATATTTATGTACACACAGAAGCTACAAATGTGTATCCTACACACGCCAATCACATACATGTAACACCGAGGCAATTAGCATTACCTTTAAAATAACAGTCTCTGATTTACATAGAAATTTCCTCTCTGATAAAATACAAACCACATTTTAACCAGCTTCTAATACCAACACATTATTCCCATGAATGATTCCTAGTAAACTGTTTATTACAACTGTAAGGTTTGAGAGGGTTTGCTGCTTGCAGATGCAGGTTGTGGGGTTGCCTTTTTTCCCTCCCACCCCCCTCCCATTTTTCCCCTCTGATTTATTGGATGGTGAGCAAACCCACTTAAACTATAGTTGTCCATATGAATCACTAATTTTCATGTTTCTAATTAAAATGTAAACAGTGTAATGAAGACATCAAGTTTTTAGGCAAATGTCTCTTCCAGTGCCACTTGGGGTATGGTAATTACTGAAGCAGATCTATGGATGCTCCCGAATCCTCTACAAGTCCAGATTAAAAGCATTACTGTTAAACCTTGCTTTTTACACCAGGGAATTGTGTTCTCTAACCTATTCCCAGTTTGCTTACAGATGCATATCTGTACAAGCCTTTATAACTAGTCATTAAAAAATAAAGGAAAATAGAAGTTTATCACATAAATAGAACAGTTTGTGGGGTAAAAACTGGGATTTCACTTAAAATCTGATTTCACTTCTCAGACTACACATAACTAGCACAGTAAAAGCTGTGCTGAAAACTTATCATCTTAGTGCTTCCTTCAGAAAAAGAAAAATAGATTAGGCATTGCTAAAAGAATTTTTTAAAAAGCAAAATTATATTTCGAGCCTGTATTAAAATTCCTATTGTCCCAAAATGCTTGTTTCACAGTCAATTAATTTAAGAACATATTATTCAGGAAAACATTAATAAAACAGAAATCTATTCACTGAGAAAAAATGTAAATGGCCATTGCAAATACAAAATGCTTGATGTGCAACTGAAAATCTTTTGTCATATTTATTCCAGCCTTTATGTCTAAAACTGAAATTTGTCAGATTTTATCCTAAAGCAAATGACCTCTCCTACATTTACCGAACGAATACAAGTCCTCTCCTGCTTACAATTGTTAATTGAGCCTGTCTGCTACAGCTTCTCTTTCCTTTCCAAATAAGCCAGGATACTTGTTTTACATATTTAAAACTGCCAAGCACTTGAACAGTCCTCTATTTTATTATAATACTCGCTTTCCTCCCCACCCCCCACAACTCCTTCTGGAAGATTTTTTTTTTTTTTTTAATGTACAGCAAATAGTTAAAGCTGCAATCCAATAAAGCATCTAAAATGCCTAGTACAAGAAGAGATTTTTCCCCCTCTCTTCATGGACTCAAGTCCATATTCTGAGTGGTATAGCCAATTTTCATATTATTTTTACATAAATGCTAGACAAGCATGTCTGCATTGCTAACCTGGATCATGAAGATGAGAGTGCACAGAATGTACATGTGCATATGTGTACGTGCATAAACATTTTAGTGGGTGGTCCACCATTTCAATTCTATTTTACTAGTAAAGTACTGTATACAAATATGTGAATACTTCACAGTAGAAAAAAATATTTATAGGATTTCAGATTACATCAAATCATAAAGCACCTTGTCTCTCAAATCACAAATGCCTTAGCAGAATAAAACAAAACAATGCTCTATTTAGGCATTTCCTTTAAATGTATTGTTCCAGCAAAACCAGATTTAATTAGAGAAACAGCATTTTAAAGGCTACTCCTTTATAACACAGTACTCTTGAAAATGATGGGGGGTTGCAAGTGAAAACACTACTCTCATTTAGCTCTGTGGTTTAAAAAAAAAAAAAAAAAGAAAAGATTACACTTATACATGCTGAACATTTTTTTCTTTATTACGGATTGAGACAATGGGGAAACCTTATGTCTTCACTACAGTTCCAAGGCCATACTAATCAGGTGTAATTTTTAATAAACACTGACTGTTTGGTGCTCATTCAAGGTATTTCATTAGGAGGTTATTCATTTAAAATAAATGTTTCAACCACATCAAGCTGTAACCTTTCTTGAAATGTAAATGAATGGTTTAAATGAGAAGATTAATAAAGAAGGGATGTTCCAATTCCAAGCATGGCATGCTATGTATTTTTAAATTTGTCTATGCCAGATGCTGTCAGTCAGAACAAAAAACTGTCCAAGCAGACAATCTGTGCGTCTGAATGTTGATCATGTTGGAAAGTAAAGGGGGAGGGGGGAGAGAGTGTGTCAAGGATTCATGGTCCTTCATCTTTGCAGTAGAGCAAACACGTCTCTCAGTATAACGACAGACAGCTGCTTCCACTTTCTAATGTGCCCTAACTTAGATCACTGAAAGAATTGTCAGCACTCAGAGAAACACACAAAGATAACACAGCCAGCTGCCATGAAGGGGGAAACAGCACAGCTCAGAAGAAATGGGATTTGTTCCATTTGCATGATGCTGGCTCCCTTGGGCCCCTTTCTTTCAAATCCAAAGCACAAAAGACAACACTTAACATATTTGCTTAAAGATGACAACCTCATGTTGATTTCATTTGGATGTAACAGTGTCAGGATTACAGATATAAGAATATATTATATCTGTAACAGAGACTGACAAATGTATCCATCAGTGAAACTGTCTGATTCATCTGCTTATACAGCCATTTTACCATCCCAAGGGTGCCATCTAAGTAGTAACTTTAGAAGACTGAAGGTCTAATTTTATTACACCACATTTCAACCTACTAAACAATATTATTTCTAAAATAGATCATTTTTATTGGAAGTCTCCCTGATGAAAAATCCAGTAGACACCAGAGAATTTATGAACTGTATGGGTCCTTTGAACTCAATATACTGCCCATTTTAAGCAACTTTCTTTACACACAATCAAAACCTAAACTCAAATAATTGAAATTGAGTTAAAAACACAGATGATAATAATGGTGCCTATTTTAATATTACATCATAGTCTGTTATTATTTGAATGTCTGCTGATTGGCAGTTCATTGTTTTTTAGAGTGCTTCTTGTTACAGTTCTGTATCAATAAAAGTTCCTCCAATAGAAAACCTATGATTAATTATTTTTCTTCAGTACACTTTGATCAGCTACACAACCTAACTTTTGGTTGAGGTTTTCATTGCAAACTCCAAAAGCCACATGGAAATGACTGAAAGCCCAACACGTTCCTCATCGTATTGTGCTCAGCTGCAGAAACAGAAACCCAAAGGGTACCAAGGTTTGCAAGATCACCTGTCAGCACAGTTTTATGGACCAGCATCTTTTTTAATCAGATGAAACAATTAGGCTGTGGTCAGACCCTCTAGTTTCAAATGCATTACACTGAACGGTCTGATAGCACAAGTATCCCCCCACCATCCCAACACCACCAAATGACTCTACATAATGCTCCCCACGTTAACTGCTTTGTCTAGAGGAACTCAAAACTGCTTGTTGCTATCTGCTGCCACCAAGAACTGCACTGTAATTCACTAGATTGAAGTTGTTTTGTAAAATGGAGTTAACTGCCGTACGTGGAATTTCAGCACAGCAGATGGTTACCAATCATTATTTTCAATTTGTTTAGTTTCAAGCATTGGGCTGTTTGGGAGGAGCAGTATGCAGGACAGGAACGGAGAGAGCAGCGAGGTTAGATGCACTGGCTTGCAATGCAAGTCATGCTAGATGGCATAACATTAAAAGGAGGGGGGGAAAAGTCTCTGCTGAGAACTGCAGCAAAGCTAAATAAAAAAAAAAAAAAAAGAAAAAAAAGAAAAAATGGGAATGGATAAAACCAGACTTTGTATACAACTATAGACCAAAAAAATGAAGGGCACAACATTTGAAGGGGGCCAATTTATCATTCTCTGTTAAAGAATTACCATTTTAAATATTGGAAATGGACTTGAAAGTTTCCAAAGGTAAAATGTCTCTATTCACATTTTGCCGTGATTCAAATTTGAATCATGTGCTACTATAAGTCGTTCAGTGGTTGAACTGGAAATGGAAAAGGGACCATTTATGGGCAAGTGCACATGACCAGAAATTAAGCTGTAAATATCTGGGCTGGGCCATTATTGTAGTCAAGAAACATCTGGGTCTGAAGCTGAAGCTAGGCCCCACTCCTTCAGTGTTCATGTAATTGCTTAGACGATTTATAACTTAGTGTCTATTAAAAATGATTTAAAGAGAGATTTGGACCCTGAATTTTAAAATCAAGGTGGCTTTGCTCATGCTTTCATTTGTTCAGGAGTGAAAAAAAAATCGTCTGCTGTTCTTCTCCCCTGTCCTATGTTTAAGGGGTACAATGTTCCACCACAAGGACAAAATTCACATTTTTCTAAATTCAGACAAGACATGACACATATGCTTCCAGCAACCAAAGTCAGTGACCTGTCATTCAGCTTACATTGGACTTGCTTGGTGCTTTAATATTCCCCATGAAAATTGAGTTTGAATTATTTTCCCAACATAACTTTCTTTTTCCTTTTTAAATCCTATAAACTGTATCAATACATTCACAACATATTCGTTTGTTGCTGGTGTTTTGAACCATCCAGGAGTCAGTTAGCTCTGCCTGCCACCACGATGCCACAGGTGACGTGGGCAGAGGCTCTCCATCAGGCACCCAGGCACTGTGTCCCTTATGGGGGACCCTTCTGGCTCTAGGACTTGCTTGCTTCCCCCCACTAACTTCAACAAGGTCTGCTTTTGTTTTGTTTTTTAGAACTAGCTGTAAAAGCCACATTTGACAGGGTGGAAGAGAAAGGCCGAGGACATTTGGGTTTGGAGGACAAAAGTAAGGTATATACTTGGATGATACCAATCTTCTACCAGCAGCTAGCAAAAAAGAATGCTCCCTCTCAGGCAGAACAGCAGGGCCAGAGTCCGACTGTAAACAACTAAGTCACCAAAAAATTAGGTTATTTAACACTGAACAGATACCCTATCTATATTTCCAACCTACTTCCATGACAGCATAAGCTTAATTCTAAGAGAACACCTAACCCTGCAAAGATCAAGTTCGTAAAGGAGTTGACCATGACACACTCCAAGTGTTACACCACCTTTTTTTGTTGAGGTTTCAGTACATTGGGCAGTTTTACTCCAGAGCTCTACCCCACAGCATGGAATGAAGAACCAAGTTTGCAAACCTGGGTGTGTGCCAAGGTTGAAGTGACACACTAGTGACTGTCTCAGCCCCCTGGGAAAAAGTGGATTAGATGAATTACAAAACAATGTCACAGTTATTTCTCCAGTAAGTTAACTGTCTGTTGGTCACAGGTGATGAAGACATAAAAGTCTGACGTAGCACTTCCACAGATTGTACTCTGTGTTGGAAATTTTCCCCCTGCACCTCCATAAACTGTTATTATTCTTAGACGAACAAAAACTCTTTGATATTTTGAAGCAATGAAAAACTTTGGAAATGGGATTGCTTCAATATGGGAGCATACTACCTAAATATTCCAAACTGTTCACAGGTTGTTGTCAAACTACCCCAACAAAATTTGGTCTAGTACCACCCATAAAGCAGATACCATACACTTCATAAACCAAACAACTTTTAACTATTTTTGAAGAAAAAGTTAGGAAATGGGAACTGAGCATAGCAAGGTGACCTCCAAAATAAACAAGACCACAACTTTGCTCCGTTTTTATGTTGCACAGAAACATAGAAACTCAACAATGACGTAAAGCTTTATCAATCATCATTAAATATGTAGCTAAAATCCTGTATTCATGCAATATCTCAAACAGAAATTGCCCATCTCATACCACCACTAAGAAAAGTCATCTATGTGGTTAATGACACTGCAACGAATTTTTCTTCAGTATGCATTTCTCCCTAAACATAAAGTCTTAGAACAAAACTAAACTACGGATTGGGGCATGTCTTTATTCCTAGTGTCAAATCCAGGAATACTTGCTTTTTTTGTTCTACGTGAGGAGATCTAAGGAAAATTCAAAGCAGATCATCAGATTAATTTGAATTATTAAAAACCTGATTGCTAATAGTGATATACTAAAGTAGAGAATCACAGTGAACTGGAGAACAAGTATGACCTTACATAAATATCAACATTAGTAACATTAATCTAGAGGAGAATAAAAAACTGTAATATGGCATCTTACAAAATAAAAGGGTTGAGCTATTGAACCTGTGCGACTGGAGTAGCACTAACTGAGTTTAACCTCACCTGGATTATTTATTATCCAGATTTTAGTACATAAGAAATATTAGTACCTAATTGTGGAAGTCTCAAATGGTCTGCGCTGGCTTCTGTAGTCTTTACTACAGCAAAGAGCCATGTATACCTAAAGAAATGATTCTGCCAGGTGAAGAAATATCTGCAAGTCAGCAATATAATGAATTTGAGTCTACTTTCATAAAGATCACCACTAGGGGGAAAAAAAAAAGGCAAATATAGAAACATTCCCTAGATTAAAGAAGGAAAAAGAAAAGGAAATCAGTTATTCTAGCAAAACTGCAGCAATAATGAGGAAAACGGATATTTTTTTAATGCAACACAAGTAGAATTCTCTTCGTAGGTGCCAGCATTAAAACTTTGTGCAGATGATTGTGCGGGTGAGGGTCTGGCAGTGGAGATTACTGCTGTGCCCTCTAGAGGCTGGATGTCTGGCCAAGTGGAAGTTACCAGCACTAGATCTGTAAGGACAGCCTCTTCGTCTTACCCTGATACTGTGAAACTCTTGTATTTGAAATGTAGTAAACAGAAAAATAGCGGGCTTCTGAGGCACAGACAACTGCTGTTCTGCATGGTTTTACTGACATCTCTACCATATTTTATGTATTCTAATACACTGTAAGCATTAATACAGCAAACCAAATCTCTAAAGGATTCCTGTCAAGTATAAATACATGCATAAACACAAAATATAACTGAAAAAGTCTTCGCTTAATGAGCTCATGGGTGCTTTGGCACAGTGCATAAAATGTAGATTTAAAATTTTGAGATGATACATCAATTCCCGTAGTTGAACTTTGGAATCAACCTAAGAAAATAAAATCTATTCAATACCAGTTCAGTAAGTTACTCTAACATACAGACACACCCCACAAACAACAACAATGAATTTTTTTATCACCCACCAGAGCACTCATGAAGTGTGGATATTTTTAAATGCAAAAACATCTCAGGGTAAAACTAGGGTCAAATTTTGCATTGGCAGCAAGTAAAAAGCTCTAATATACCTAGTCAATCATACACTAGTTGAAACACATTCCACAGAGCACTTAATAGCTCAGCCCAACAAACATATCACCAAGTGGAATTTGGTGGACAAATGCAAATGGAGAGATCTTTTTTTCTTAAATCATACATGATTTTTATCCTCATTATCTTACTACCAACAGCAAGTAAGTCTTATTACAGCTAACTAGGAAACTTTCTTGCCTGAAATTCAGCATTGAACTACCCATACCATTTCAGAAACCATACACTAGTAAATTATATTACAACATAACAGCAATCCCTCCTAAAAATAATTATCCTATAAGAAACATGCATATACAAGGTTTTACTTCCTTCAGTGCCTTCTTACTACATAATGAACATATTAATATCTATGCAGTCAGTTTTTTGCTTAAAAATTTAGAAAATATCCCAATTTGATATTGGTTTGTTTTCCATTTGATTTTCTGTTTTCTGTTTTCAGTAAAAAAGAAATACCAAAAGAAAAATAATTACTTTCTCCTCTAAAAGCACAGTTAAATGATAAGTTATTATCTTTCATGAAAACTTTATTATTGCAACTACACGATATCTATTTATACTTAATTTTCTTGTAGAAATTACATTATACAACGTGGCATATAATCGGTTCTGAGTGGGGCAGGAAAGAACCAGTCATTAACTACGACTAAAATGACCAGTTTTCCAATGCAGTTGTCTTCTAATTAAATTAAGTGTGGGGCATGGTCATTGAGATGTGCTATAATGACTTGCTTGGAAGTATTTCTCCCTTTTGCTTATATGTTTGTTTGTTTGTTTTTTCCCTTTGCTTATCAGAATACCTTATACTTTTCAAAACCTTATACCTTTCAAAGTGTGTGTGTGGAGGGGGGGGATAGAAAAAATGCTTTTGGCAGATGTCACACCAAGGCATGTATTACTCACCATCCTTCCACCCACAGTCAGGAATGCAGTTCATCTATTTCTTAGCTCTTTCCACTAACTCAAACCCTGACTACTGCACCTCAATTGCTATTTCAAAAAGACAAGCCTCTTAATGACAAAGTAGGCTGCCATTTTATTAGCAGCAAAATAAATACAGCTGTAGTGCTCAATGCTGCATCAAGCTGCAGTGATGCCTGTATTTGCTCTCAGCTGTTAGGGATTACACCCAAACCCAGTTCTGTTCCAGAACAGCTTCCAGCTGAGCATCTGACAATGCCAGCACTGTACCCAGGAGATGAGATCCAGAGAGCCTGGCACCCCAGGAGCATGTTAAGCAGGCACAAGTTCCTCCTCACTTTATAGTTAGTATTTTCTATGAGAACAGAGTTAGAGAAGAAATAACTTACTATATATGGGGCTCTTATCTTTACAATAAATGACTACAGGTTTACCTGGTAGAGGACACAACAGATATTAAAGTGATTATAGCCTTGATCTTAGTCAGAAGATAGAATTACATATGTGTTGGTAGAGATGTCAGTAAAACCACGCAGAATAGCAGTTTTCTGTGGTTGTGAAGCTCACTATTTTTCTGTTTACTACATTTCAAATACAAAAGAGTTTCACAGTGGCAGGGTAAGACCAAGAGGCTGGGAACGAAGAGGGGGAGTGCTGGGGGATGCGGGTAGGCAGAGAGAAGAGGGCATAGAATGGCTTTGAAAAGCCAGGAAGGAGAGATTCTATTTCTCTGCAATGGGTTTGTATCAGCCAGGCTTAAATAATGGTATTGCAAATTAAGGCCCAGGGGAATTCGGAGCATACAAGTAAGCTTTTGTTCTCCAAACCCCAAAAGGTATGTGGGAGATTTGGGGGTTTGTTTCCATTTAAATGGCATATGTATTTCTAAACAATAAGTTAAACTTTTTTGCTCTTTTTATTGAACAGCCTTGCTGATTCAGTACCTGTTAGGAAAGATACTATTCCCAACCAATATAGCAACAACTCTTTCAAGTAACCATTACCTGTTACTGTACTTATCACTTTCATTTACTTGCCTTCAGAACTTATGAACAAGGAAGGAAGCAAGAAATCTAATGTAATAAAGCTCACAGGGAGTGGGGGAGGAGGATGGGAAGTAGGGGAAGCAACAGATCGAAAGAGTGCGGGTAGAAGTCATATGAAGGGATGCAAGCTTTCCAGTGTAAACACAGAAGCTAATTAGTATGTTGTGATTTTAAAACTTATTCTGTTAGCAGAAAGCAAAATGGAAATCTGTACTTAAAAAAAAAATCTTCTGAAGTCTTTAAAGCAGGTGGACAAAAATGTAGGCACACACAGGGAATACACCTCTACTGCCCCCACCCCACACACATGCACAGATAGAAAATTGGGTTAGTTTTCTGTAAATAGGCTTAGCTCCTGTAAATATATCTCAGGATTTTAGGTGTACTTCTTCACACTGTAGGGTTTCTATACAAAACCAGTTTAATCTAAGTGCCTCTGATTATTATTAGAAACTCATTATTTGAGGACATCTATCTTTACAGTAACTATGCACCATTAAGGAGCACAATGCCCATAATTGTTTAAAAAAGCCATGAGGGGCAGGGGGAAGGGAGAAGGATCAGGAGGAGGGAGAAGATAACTAAGGAAGATTTTGCAATTAGAACAGCATTCTCTACTCTGCATTTTGCTCCTTGGAATATCTACACAGTAACAAAGAGTTAAAAGTTCCTTCTGAGCAAAATCATAAATGAATCATTCCTTATACCTTTATTAATGCATGTATTTTTGTCCTGATCAATTTAAAATGTGTTTTTACAGTGACCAGGAAAAATCAAAAGCTCTGTTTCTTCTATCATACAGCATCAATACCTCAAGAGGGAGATTGGAGTATTTAAGAAATACAAATAAAGCTAATGCTTACCATTTTCTGGGGAAATTCCTTATAACACCTAGCTTCTAAAATTTGTTGCACACCTGCATATCCAAATTCAATAGAAATTGCAGGGACTCAGTGCCTCTGATAACCAAGCACCCAGAAGTGGAAAGCTGAGATGCAATACTATTCGTGATGTTATCTCAACCACTCAGACCCTTCAAGCTCAAACTGCAGCTGTTGTAATGCTCTGAAACAGAGAGGAACAGTCACTTCAGCCAAAAAGGACTTGCCTGTCATGAATGAAAGCAGTGAATTGTACAATTTTGAAGCAGATGACATCCTGGGGAAGTGGGAGTGGGATGGTGTTTGCTAATTACTCAATAACAGAACACCTTTCCTCACTTGGTGCTGAAAATTATTACTCCAAATAAATACTAGTGTCAATTTGTTATTCTGGACAGTATGGATAACATATCACATTATAACTGAATATTTCTAACTAGTGAGATGTCATGCATTAAGGCACTGTTTATTCACAGTCTCTATAAGCACATGATGAGATATATTTTACCTACAGCTCATCATGAGCTACATATTTTACCTACATCTAACTTTAAAAAACAAAGGCTTCTGATATTTACTGAACCACGTGTTTCAACAAATCTGTTCTCTGCATATTAAGGTGTGCCTTTGATAGGACTGCCCCACTGACAAATGCTACAGGCTGAATAATGGTAAGTGCCTCATACCCCTCAGTACGTGGGGTTTACTGGCATTAATCTGAATAACACTGCTTGATGGGACCACCATAGTTACCCTCATGGCTCATGTTACCATTACAGTTTTTTAAACTGAAAGTGGAAAAATAAATCAGTGTTGTAGTATAAAGAATGCCTACACAGGACAGGAATATGAAATACAATGAATGAAAGTCAAAGAACAAAATGAAAATCAATGATTAAGAAAGGTTAATTGCAGCATGAACAGTTTCCAAAATATACTTATTACAGCTTTTATTGAAGGCAAAGAGCAAGAAATAAAAAATTATCAGAAATTCTATGAACACATGAAAAATTATTATCTTTAAAATGAAATAACTGCTTATTTATAGTATGCTCAATATAGTACCACTATAGTTATGAAGTTAATATAAAGCCTTATGATATAAAGATCTAACATCAGTAAACACAAAACCACCTAATTTTGTAAATCAAGTGTTAATTTAGTCAAAGAGCTAATAAATTTACAGTCCTCTTCCATATTAAAAATAACTGAATGTTGATGGTTTCAATTTGATTATGTTTAAACCCAGCAGTTTTCTGACTGGAGATATCCAGTTCAAAAATTATCACAGGTGACTTTAAGTCTATAGTTTTATAAAAAAACCAACACAGACTATTTTAATTTCTCTACTTTAATAATCCAGACAATCTATTAAGCTTAAAGATCTTCAGCAAACTCCATATGTATATCAAATAAAACAATTTCATAGAGTGCAAAACAAATTAATAAAAACATTGTCCAAACTGAATTTTCATACAGCCACATTCCACTGTTATTTTAGAGCTGCAAGGGGAAACAGAATTTTATCCACATACTGACAGGATATTTCTACACTACTGTATATAGCCATGTGGTCCACAAATGCCAACAACAAGGGACTGAAAATAGGATCAATTCTTTTCTTTCTCAGAAACAATCTTGTAAGCATCTGAGTTCCCAAAGACATAAAAGAATAGCTACTTTTCTGAGATCTTTTGATATTGCTCTTCATGGTGGAGCTATCCACAAGTGATGGGAAAGATCTCTTTTGAAAGTAAATGGTGCTCCTTCAAATGTGTTCAGAAACATCTTTGCTGTTCCTTTCTCTGTTTCTCAAGTTTAACTTGAAAAGGATGCTTGATTTTTAAAAATTTGGTTTAGGTATCACAATGGGATACCTAATATCAGTCAGCGCTTGCAAACCTTATTCTTCCAGCATAGAATCTAGCTGTTTCTTCTGTGTCAACACAGGAGGCTGAAGTAACCAGATAGGTCTAAAGAACACAGAGGATGTTAACCTGCACTTTCTAAGAATCTGTGATGAGTAGGTTCATACTTTCAACATGACCACACTGAGCCATAAGGCATATAAATAGCTACTTTCACCTAAAAGCACAGCTATCACAGAAGTTTGTACCGTAGGGCTATCAGTTCATAATATTTTCAATGTCAATATTGATACTGTTTTCATGGGTTAATAATTTCTGCATATAATTTTATTATTCACATCCACCCTCTGCTATTGTTCAGTAATATAAAGTAATTGTTGGCTCTTCCCCTCACTATGTCTCCAGAAGACAAGCACACAAAATCAGTTGTACTGTCTAGGAATGTCTTTGCAACACCACAGTTTTCAGTTTTACTGAGTGATAATTCAAGCTCACTGTATAAATGCTTTTTTATTAATGACTTGCTTGTATGCTAGAATGGAGGAGACAAAAAAGAAAAAACATCTCGATGAAAAGAGGGATGCTATTTCCAACACATTAAAAGCCAAACAGCTGTTATTCTAAATCAGGAAAAAAAAAAACAAACCCAAAACAACTT
>WAAE01007067.1:0-11679 GCA_013400495.1 Nicator chloris | reverse complement strand
GGGGCGGCGGGGGGGAGAAGATCCTCTTACCTGGAGGTTTGGTACAAGAACCCGATAGGTTAGAGTAGCATCGATCCGATGTGTTTGCTGATGAATGGGGGCTCGGGTTAAGTGAAGGTGCCTATGATTTGAAATCATTCCAAGTTTTTGAAGGGAAGACTGACTGCAGCCTCTGCCATGTTGGAATTTCAAACCCAAAACAGCTGCTTTGCAAGGAGCCAGCATGCCAGCAGCTGGACGCCTGCGCAGAGCGCCGCCGAGCCAAATTCAAATCACTTTCACGCGAAGAGCCAAAGATCAGTTTTCAAAGGGGGAGCGGCGCGGGGGGCGGGGGCGCTCCGNTCGGCCGGCAGCGGCCTGCGCGGCTGCCCTGGCCGGCAGCTCCTGCGCCGCGTCCCCAGGCGGGCGGGCGGCGTCGGGACTCGCTGGTCGCCACCGCCTCCCGCCCGAGGAAAATGGCCGGGGTGGAAGTGCCGTCCCGGCCCGAGCGGCGGCGGCGGGGCCGCGCAGCCGTGCCCCGGCCCCGCGCTGCTCACGGGGAGCCCCGGCCGCTGCCCGCCGGAGCCCGGCTGCTAGCAGCCGCGGTGAGACATTCCCGATAGCCGGCAATGGCTGAGGGGCCCCGGCAGCCACACCTCCCTCTCCCCGCACTTCCCAGCCCGGCTCGGCGGGTGATGGCAGGGAGCCAGCTCAGCTACCCCGGCCCACAGCTGCCGGGGACTCCCCTTGCATCAGAGGGATTCCCCGGGGGGGCTGTTAGACGGGCTTTACAGCCTCCTCATGCTGCCAGGGAAGGCGTGTGGTGGCCAGGCGGCACAGCCCGGGCCCTGCCTCTCGCACACGGGTCTCCCCGGCGCGGCCGAAGCCCGTGCGCCGGGGCTCCCCAGCAGGCTGCTCTCCCCGCTCCATCCCGCACACGTCTTCGCGCCCGCTTCCCTGTCACCGCAGCTGTAGAAAGGGGAGTGAGAGCTTCCCGCGAGACAGATCCACGTTCCTGGGCTTGTACCTGAGGGGACTATCAGTGCATTTTTACCTTCTAACGGGAAAGAAGCCACGCTGTCCGGATGCTGTTCCTGGGCTTTGGTAAAGAGTGCTGGAGTGGTTTCACTTCCTCTCTTCCTTGTCCTGCTGTGGAGTTAAGGATGGCTTCGGAGGGTTGTTTGTCCGTCCTGGATATAAAGGAGACTGATTAAATTTTCTTAGTAAAAGTGGAAGATGTAGAGGCAGTTAAGGCTCTGAAGGAGGCTGGGGAGACTAGTCCCAGGGGATTAGCATCTGGAGGAGTGGGAATAGACTCATTTCCCGTCTGTTTCCCTTTGCAGTAATATAGTAGGCCTAAATAAAACTCTGAACTAGTTGCCAGCAGAAGCTGCTGTGAGCTGTCAGCCGGTCCCTATCCTACCCGGGTAATGGAGAAGGAAAAGAAAGGACAGGAAGGCCTGTCTGGTTGATGTTGTCCATGCAATGATTTAGTTAATCCGAAATTATTTTTACCTGCTGGTGAAAACAGGCACCTTTCACACTTTTGGAAGGCTGTAGCCAGCCTGTGTGACAAAGCTGTGCCTAAAGATTGGAAATAAAAAGACAGAGCAAAAGGGCTAGACAGACTTCTGCTTATTAAGAATATGGAAGGTGTTTCTGGCTCACTTGGACAGCTGGGGATAACTCTAGCACTGCTACACGAGGAGAGCACTGCTGGTGGAATAACAAATGTGTCCTGAAACAAGGAGCTGGTTTGGAGCAGATACTGCTTTTGCTTTCCACTATGTCCCAGGTAAAACAAAACATACACAGGAAAACATGGTTAAACTGAATTTGGGGATGTAGAGAGCTATTATTAGAACTTGCAACATAGCTATAGCAACAGAAGTCTATTGAAATAGTTTTAGACAGCTGTCCAGAGCAGCCAGCAGGCAAGACACCCGGCCACAGCACCCGCTGTGGTCCAGTCTGCACCATGCTCTTCTGACATCTTTCCCCTGTCCTCAGCATCGGGTGGCTCTGAGCAACGGGCCCAGAGCCTGGGTCAGCCCATTGCCTGTGCACACAGCTGCTCATCATCCCTTCTACAAGAGCTTGCAGGTATAGAGCAGCCGCCTTGGCAAGCAGACAACGGCTCCAAATGCAGGTAACACGTCAGTAGCCTCTGGTATTCCCTAATTTGACCCAACTACATGTGTTACATTTAGAAGTCTCTGATGCTGAAATCTGCAACACAGCATATTGCCTCTGCTAGTGTTGCCAGCACCAGGCACTAAGTCATCACGATCCCAAGGTCTAAAAATCATATTGTTAAACATAAAAAGGATTCCTTTGTCTTTGCTACTTTATGCATCTTGATTCTTTTCCTATTGTTTTTTTTCCCCCAACCATGGCACTATGCACTTTTTCTCTCAAGAGAAAGATGAGTTTCTTGTGCAGCTACAGAGCTTTGTGACTTGCACCTGTAGGAAAACAACTGGTGATTACTATAAGGCAGTAGTTGATAAACACGAGTGCTTTTTAAACTTTTTGACCAATAAAGAATGTATTTACCAATATTGTATTGCATTAACCTCAGTATTTTCATTTTATATACCTATGTTTTTATTTTCTTCAGGCTTTCCTGCCACATTAAAATAGCATAAGTTGAAACAATAGGCATGCAGCATATGTTTGTATGGGCTGACATTCATCTCTGTGCAGAAGGTCAACATAAGACTTACATACTATATTAAGTTCTTATTTTGAAATGTGAATTAGGCTGAAGTGAAGGCCTTGTTGGGCTCATCTGTACATGGATAAATTCTACTCTTGGTTTAAAATGTCACCAGTCCTGATCCTTCTGAATGGGAAATTCTCACTGACTTTGAAACTGGGAATGTTTCTTGGAGCCTATTTCAACATCTAGGTGAAACGTTTACAATGAAATTCAAAACCACGTAAAACTTGCCTGGTTACAGATTTTGTTACAAACGCCGAACTCGGACCAGATTCTTTGAAAGGTTCGCAGACCTTTTCAGCAAATCTAGATTAATAACATTTAAATCAAGTGAATTGTGGAAACAAAACAAAAATCACAAAAAATAAAACCATCTAACTATGTTCCTATGGGATGTTGATGTGATGCATGTGAACTTTGTAGTTTCTACTTGATAGGTCTAGTAAAGGCTTTTAAGAATTATAATAAAAACAATAGTATTCAGTGATATATGCTTTAGTGACTTTACACTAATTATATGGATTTTATTTGTAAATGACAGCAAGTTTCCAAAATGGCAGACAATGTCTGAGTTCTAATGCTGAAATTTGGCAGCACCTGTACCCCCCTTGTCTGCTGGCAGTGCAGACCTCCAGGGCAGAGCCTCCTGCCTGTCTCCCTGCCTCTGTGCTGGGGAATGCCTCCAGTCTCCCACGTTCAGACCTCATGTGGGGCAACCACAGCTGTCATTGCCTACTAGGATGTGCTGCAATAAACAGGCTGCAAGTGCTCTTTTTTTGAGTTTTGGTCATTTGTGACTGTGTGTATGACTTTATTCCTTTGTGTGGAGCAGAATCTGTTTAAGAGCTCAGGCAACTCAAATCAGATGTTTATACCACCTGGATCCCCACTGAGCAGCTGAGGCGCCTCCATGTCGCACATGCTGGGACTTCCCCAGAATGTGTGTGGCCGGATAGCCCCTCCTGGGCCTCCCTTCTCCCGCTGACTAGAGTGGTCATCATACAGAGCTCCAGTCTCTGCAGCTAAAGGTTCACTTGCTGCCATTTCAGACCACAGTCTTGTGTGTCAGCATGAGTGCAATGGCTGCCTCAGCTAGATGGAGCTTAGATTCCAAGAGGCAATGACACCTGTCTGGCCCTAAAGTACTTCTAAATATAGATCAGAAGTAATTGTCACTGTTTTGCATACTAATAACTAACATTTAGTTGAACTAATGCCATATAAAAGTCCCATAGCAAACGATGGGACAATGGTTAAACACAGAGGAGTAATACATTCCAACTATTGTTACACGTTACTTCTAGGTTCTTCCCAGGAGATTGCAAGGGATGAAATCCCTTCTAGCCATACCACTGATCTGCACAGTTTCACTTCAAACATGTCTAAGCCTTAGGTGAGTGACTAAGCCAGGAAAAAATAAAGTCTTCCTGGACTCCTTAGCACACAGCCTGCTGGTTTAGGTACTGGCCAGTACCTAATCTAACAAAATATCTCTTGATCTCTCAAACTAAAAGAGGGTATGCTTAGATTAGATATTAGGAAGAAATTTTTTACTGTGAAAAAACAGACACTGGAATGGATCACCCGGAAAAGCTGTGGATGCCTCATCCCCCAAGGTTATGCTTGGTAAAGCTTTGAGTAACCAGTCCTAGCGGGACATGTCTCTGCCTATGGCAGGGCAACTGGAACTAGACAAACATTTAGGTCCCTTCCAACCCAAGCCAGTCTATGATTCTATGGCCAGAGGCCATATTTAGTGTAATTCCTGACTGTGTCAGAAAGAAAAACATTATATAGGGAACATCTATCCATGGAGGCAATTTTGCATTTCAGCTGTGCCGGTGTAAAAATAGATAACTTCTATGACTTTTAACCACATTGGGTTAGATTCTGGGGTTTTAAAGGGGTAGCATTTCCAATATTTTTGTTCTCTTCTTTGTATATTTCCACTTCTTTATTGATCAATCACCTTGATTTCAGTGAGATTTCTAGACAAACCCTTTACTGGTCATTCTCTAAAATCTTGCTGAGTATTTGATGCTTTTGGCATCATAAAAGTATTGGTCCACTGAAGTCACTTCTATTTTCCATTTTAATCCTCGAGGAGAAGTTGTTCACAATATCCAACAAAAATATTCATTTAGCAAGTGCTCTGTATAACAGAACAATATATAGATGTTTGTCACATAAATATCTGAAAAGACGTATGCCTTCTGGCATTTCTTGAATTTTGATGCTTAATACTTTTTACCCTGGTCACAAATGCATTTTTACTACAATTTTTCCATTTTTTTAAAGCAAGCTTTAATACAGAAAGTCCCTCTTGGGGAACTCTAGGAAGGAATTGAATGTTTTAAGGCTTTTGTTCTCTGTCTTTTGTTTTTCAGAGTCTTGCTCATTAAGTAGTTAAGAACCACACTAATCCCTGTAGTTTGACTTAACAAACACATTAATAACTTGTTCTCACTTAAAAAAACCCTTCTCTTTATTTGAACCAGAGGAGGATGACGTGCCCACACAAGGCCAGAAGAATTCCGAGACATCTAAAGTCCAGCAAGACCAAGACACAGGAATGACAGTTAGGAACACATTCTTCCTCTTTTTCCTGTCTCTAACTCCTTCTTGGCCTTACAAATATTCACTTTTCCTTGGTGCCAGCATCTTTCTCCCTGATTCCATATCTCAGCCTCAGTCCTTCCCATTTGCACCCCTGTCTAATACCAGTCTCATTCATAACTCCTTGTCCTAAACTACCATCACATTTTATGACCTTTGACTTGTGCCTTTTTCCTGTGTCTTGACAGATTTTCTTTTGTTGCTTTTCTTTTTTTCACTTTCCTTGATGGGCTCCCTTTTCTGAATTCCTATCAAGCTGCTTCTGATTCCATGTTTTCCGGTGATTTGCAGCAAGAAGACTGAGAACATCTGATGGACACCTTTAGTCTCTTTGTATTTCTCTGTAGCACCACTGGCAATTGAAAAGAGAAAACTGAGAGCAATCCTGCTCAGATCTGCAAGCCCCAGGAAAGAAAACACCTACTGCACACAGAATATTTGAAGAAGTGGTAAATGAAATATGCAAACAATTTTACAGAGGCTCACATTTCTCCCGACCGAGAAAGACTTTCATAGGCTGGTGGAAGAGGAATATGCCTTCCCAAGCACCAAGCCTGATTACAAGCTTTTAGTCAACAAAATATTTCAAAAATTTCTTAACATGAGCAAACTAGATTTTCCCTCAGTGCATTCTGAGAATCAGCTGACCATATTTGCTGAAAGTTTTGAAAGAATAGCCCAAGGCAGATATTTGACATGAAAATTGCTGCCCAGTTGTTTATGTTTGACAAGCTAAGAAGCAACTGGAAACAGGTTCTTACAATGAAACTTTGGTTCTAAATATCCCACTAGAGAACCCACAATGAATGATTACCCATAACAGAAATGTATTTTACATAATGCTTAATACTTAATGACTTAATTTAGACAGTGCCCAGAAAGAAAAATTAAATGAATAAAACCCCAACGCTTTATTTTGGAGACGGAGTGGAACAGGGAACAGTAAAAATCAAATAATAGTATGCTTGCGAAACTGCAATTTTTTCCCAAGTGCTTTTTCCAAGCACTTGATATCAAAAAGTCTTTGTATCTCATCTCCAAATGTACATTAAAAAAAATCTCTCATTTACCCTACAATGGAATCAACTTTGTAATCAAGAGGGAAAAAAATTAGCAGAACAGTGGACTTGCTCAAAGTCACACATGCACATGAAAAAGTTTCCCTAAAAAATTACATGCTATAGGATCTGCATGTCTGATAAAATACCCACAGGGCTTTATTTGCTGTTGCTTTAGAAGCAAATTTTACTCTTTTTTTTTTCTTTTAATGTCTAAAACTTCCCTTACTCTAAGACAAATATCTTCCTCTAAGTAACGCCCCGACACCATGTTATTGATCTTCACAGTATGAAATAATTTTAATAGTAAAATTAAAACAAGGTTTATGACTTATAATATATATATATCAATGTATTATTAATGTTTTAAACATTGCCTTTGGTGTTGATGTGGGTGTATTTAAGTCTTGAAATAACATTATCAGTCTATCTGCCCAGTCATCTCTAAAGCTTTTCATTCTCTACAGCTTTTCAAACAAGTGAAGTATTTTTTTAATTCTTGCTAGGTATTAATTTTTAAGGATGTCATGTTTATGAGCCTTAATTAAATATCAAAAAAACCCAAAACCTTTCTAACATGCAAAAGCACCAACATTTCAGACATGTTTTTTTTACATTTTTGAAGAAGAAAAAAGAAGAAACCATTCAAACATCTCTATTCAGATAACCTGAGCAACACAGCTGTTCTAACTGCTATTCTTCCATTGCAAGAAACATATTGTCTCGCTTAGAAGATAAAGACGTTAACAAAGTAAATTAATAGTGTTGGGTTTTGTGCTATTAAAAAGAGCATCCTTCACCACTGTGTGTAATATAACAATTAAATCTTGCTAACTTGTACTTTCTTCTTCTAACTTCCTTAGAAAGATCAAATTTGCTAAATGCACAGCACTGACTGCAGTCAACAAGGCACTTAAGCGTATGCTTAATTCTGTGCATGAGTAATCACGTTACAGTAAATGGAACTTGAATGCTCAAAGTTAAGCACACACTTAAGTGCTTTGCTGGATCAGGGCCAGAGCATGACAACTTGCAGGTCATCCTTACTGCACAGTAAGACATCACAAACCTTAAATATCCTATAGAAACCTTCTTCCCACTTCAAATCAACAGTACCAAAGGCAAGGACAAAAATAAGTAGCTGCTGCATCCTTTTCTTCTGTTACAAAGCACTAAACTGACAGCAGTACTTATAATATAGCAAATTACCAATACAATAAATTCTCTCAATAAGTATCCATAAAATTACAATTTATTTTAAAGATCATAGTTTGTAATTCTATTCTCATAAGACCATTAGACACGTGAGTCTTTTTAATTTTAAAAGACCTGCTAATAGTTCTCACAAAAGAATTTATTCAAGACCTTGACCTTAAATTGATACAATTGCACAACTTAATCAGAATTAAACATGAGTCAAAGTACCACAGAATATTATCATGGGGGTCAACATAGCCCTACAGCAGCCACACAGAGGATGCCATTAGGACCACAACCTTGGGTGTGTAGGATTCTGATTCTGGGGATAAAATATGCCAAACTAAATGTTTTCATTATATGTTTTTCACCAGTTATTATGGCCAATATATGGGGAGGAGATTGTTGATGACATTTTTTATTTCCATGCAGCTGAAAGGATAGTTAAATAGTCTAAGACTCTTTTCAATTCAGCAGCTTTTTAATGAAATGAAAGTTTATACCCACTGTGTTACACAATTACCTAGTTTTCTGGCTAAATTGACATGGTTCAGCACTTACCCAGGACTGCTTCTCTTTTCAATACATGAAATAAATATTTTTTTTTTTTTTTAGATTCTGAAACTACATTTTAGATCCAAATTTGCCTGACTGTTGACAGCATTCAGATACAGGGAGCTTCTATGTTTTTCCAACACATAAGTTTCTTCACAAAAATTAGCAGGATGAAACAGCAAGTAAGGACACATTGCCAAGTCTGGTTTTCTACCTATCTACAAAACAGTTTTCACACTTTCCATGACTGCGAATGTCCTTATTTTTCTATCTTTTTTTTTATGTTTTAAATTTTAATTAGGAAGAACTGAAAAATCCTTCTCTATACTGAGTGTTTGTATTGGGGGAGGAGGATGTCAAGGAACCAGAAGCACATTCCAAGCCAATTCTGATCTCATTTACAGGGATGAAAATCTGGAATAAATCCACCAAGTTTAACAGACACATTCTGGGCTTACGTAGATGAGATCTTACATTTATAAGTGAAGTCAGTGTTTTCCCCTCTGACATTCACATGGCTCCAACCAGAAACATATCCTGAATTAAAAAAAAAAAAGACCAAGTCATCCAGTTGGGAAGACTGGCATAATTCCATTGAAGTCAATGATGCTGTACTAATTTACATTGGCTGATAATCCAGATGAAAGTACATAAAAGTTTTCAGAGCAGGCTTCTTTCATTTAAAACTGCATTATGTTAGGTGCACTGTTGATGCTCAGAATTAATGTGCAAGTTGTTAATCTCGCTAGACCTGGATTTAAAATTAGACAATGCAATAATTAGTTTGGCACTATCATTCTGCTACCTAGAGGGTAATAATGTAGGTCATGAAATACCAGTGATCAGCACAACTTTTCATACAAAACAAAGAATCTGTATTGAAAGAGAGAAAAGGAGGGAGGAGAGAAATTCAGAAATCAGTTGTTGTCAGAGACCAAAGTGGGCTGTGAGGTTCTGTGCCATCTCACAAGATGCTGTGTTGTGTACGTCTACTTATCTTTATCAGCTCCCAAATGCACAGGTGATTCTGCAGGGTATAACTGACTCAAAGCTCTCCATAAGCTCTCTCTATGTATTATTTTTAAGTTGTATGTTTCTTATTCTTCACAACTTTGTTATTAAAAATTTAGGAATATTATTTATTTTACAGTATTCTTTTATTTTGCTTTTACTTGAAATATAAGCATTATACAGCACAAACAGTTTACAAACATACAGAAGTGTAACACTATAGTGTATCTTGATTTCTTGACAAATGACTACTGGCAACATCAATAATTCAAAGGGAGAAACACTGAAAATATAGAGGAATTGCATTTGTATTTGTATACTTCTTTCTGTCCTGACAGTCATTCTTGCTAGACTTTATATAAACATAAAGAAAATTAAGATATTATCAAGTCTGAACACTAGCCTTGATGAACACTTGCTTATATTTTGTTCTTTTTAAGTAGTCATGATGCTTAAATATACACATTTTGATGGTATCTTGCACATACATCTATTAAGAAAACAACATTGCAATAATTTTTATACAATCAGGCTATGTTTGTGTAAGATACCCAGCAGAGTTCAGTGAAGCTGAGAACATACATACAGGTGTACACATGTCTGAAGTATTTCAATGCCTCTCGTAAAGTGCACATTCAATGTTACAGATGCATATATTCATAAATCATTTAAAGTTGTGCTTTTCATGTGGTGTGAGGCACAGATACAAACTTACTCATGATAATTATAGAACTGATGCTGATTTAGTCATTTCAAGAAAGCCATGGAGGCATAATTAGTGTCTGAATGGCCTCAATATTGCATTATTAGGAGGCTAGGGTGAAACTTGAAATGAGAACATCAAGGCTGATAAAAGAAAAGAAAACATGAAATACATACATAATTCATTCTGAGATATTATAAAGGTTTATAACCAGAAACAATAATTTGCAGAAGGCATCTCATGTACTGAAGCCAACTGCAATAATTTGGTCAACCTGTTTAAGATCAAATAGTATTCTTAGCTATTCTCAGTGGTATCTTTCTAATAAAGTAGCAGCAAACAGACACTGTTTGCTTCTGGTCACTTTTAAAGAATGTTCAGTTTATCATTGGGGACTTTAATCTCAAGCTTCATAGAGTACAAAAAGAACATTGATCCTACTGTTTTGTCCTCTAGGCCACAAGGCATGCACATTTTTACATTCATTTGTCATAAAACAAAAAATACATTTTGCCCTTTGAAAATACCAAATGCCAGCTTTTAAACAAAATAATTTTCCATCACATTTTTCCCTTTCTTTTAACCTTTCCATCACCACTACCCCCCTTCCTTTTACCCCAGACTAATTTCCTCCCTCTGTTAATGCCTTTCCTCCATGTTAAGTACTAGTAAGAACTTTGCAGAATTCCTTGTTTTGGACCACTGCCAAACTGGCCACTGTTGATGATTTGACATGGTAGTTTAAATTAATCAGAATTCTTGACAATCCTCTTTCTATTTTTTTCTTCTAGATAGGCTACAGAATATACAAATAATATCTTTTTACTCGTTAGACAAAAGAATGTGTGCTGTCAGCTGGGTTAGACCTAGTCTACAGGTCCAAGAAATGTGTCAAAACCTATCCTTTGCATATGATTTTTTCAAATTCATCTTCTCACCTTTACTTAAATAAATGTAATATGCAAGAAAATCTCAGAATTTCATCAATTATTACATATAGAACAAATTAATTTATAATTTTTTCTGTACTTCTTATTTGAAAACAATTTCTTCACTTACTAAAGGTGTCATTATTGGAAATGTGTTCAATAGCTTGCTTTCATAGTCACTGGATCAAGGGTCTATATCCAGTTCCCCACAAAGAATGCAGGGGTCATGCCTTCTCCATCTCTGGAGAGCCAGTTACTGCATATGGTGAGTGACTTCTCCTCCTAAGCCCTGCTCAGTATTTAGTTCATTCCTGTGTTACTTTCCTGTCCAGATTTTTTTTTTTTTTAATTTAACATGTATGGGGTTTTGTTCTAGATTTTTTGTGATGGAGCCATGAATAAACAACAGTCTTTTCTACACCAAAACTAGAAAATCTTGAAATTTGCTTTTGCTTGTCGGTATTTGAAAGAACCAAGTAGGATAAAAACATCATTCAAAGTTATGCAGGGAAGATATGCATATCTGTATCCTCTCTCATAACATGAAATATCTTTATGAAGAAAAATTCAAGGGTGCAAGTTCCTAAAGGCTTGGTGGTTTGAATTTTAGTGAGGAAGAGGCATACACATATATGAAGTTATACCACCCTCTTCACATTTCATGGCTACCAAGGTTTAAATACACATTTGTCTTTAATTTTCACTTAAAGTAGGCAAAATAGAAATTTTTAAGTCCTGTACCAGCTTGCAAAAACTTAGCTTTGAAGAAGACTTATTGACAGGATAACATTCTCAAGCTTGAAACCACAAGGGTAGATTGCAAATGAATACACAAGAATGTTCATCCTCTCAACCCATCATTTTATGATGCACATCCCATTTCATTGTAGCCTCCTGTGCCTCACTGAG
>WAAE01007065.1:0-27175 GCA_013400495.1 Nicator chloris | reverse complement strand
TTCATCCAAAGGCATAAACTCTTTGAAAAACCCTGAAAGGCTTTTGCCCCATAATTGTAGCTTCTCTTTCTTCCCTCCAGCTTTGACAATGCCATTACTTTACTAATTATATACAAGGAAAACATATAAAAAATTTACTATCAATGTGTAGTTTTAGAAGTCTAACTTATTTGGAAATCAAATTACTTAATTTTCATTGATAAATATTATTTAAGAAACCAAAGCAGGGAAAATAATTTGGTCCAAATCTTCAAAGTATTTAATCCCTCCTTTCCCAGTGAACTATATTCTTCATTAACTCAAATCAGTTCAGTTTTGTTTGAGCCTGTTAAAGTGTGGAAACTGAAATTCTAATCTTAATTGCCTTTCTGTTGCTGCTTTTTAGATAAGACTGTAATTTATCCTCCCTTTTTGGAGCTGAACTAAGTGCATTGTGAGAGGGACTTGTACTACTTAGTGAAAGAAGTACTGGACCAGACGTAGGGAGCTCCTATTCCCAGCCTTGGCATTAGAGTGAGTGAAAAACCTACAGATTTTTAACTCTTAAATTAAAAATTCTTTTTCACCTGTCAATTTTAGTTTTGTCATTTTGATTTGCATAAATCATTTGTCACAATTTAAAAACAGAAGCCTAAGGAAACACCTGGACCACAGGCACTCATTGCTCCCGATTAAGTTACTGTTTCCTCCAGGGTGTTCCAGTTTAGCTGCTCGTGGTGGATTTTAAGGATGACAATGGTGTCTGGACTTCTAGATGATTAATGAAGAAATATTATTGATATTCTCATTCTGCTCAGTTTTTGACATCTCCCTTCCTTTAACAAACAACTTATCCCTGCAAGGAGCTCATGAGTGGTCAGATCTGCTCTGCTCTGCACACTAACTGTGTAATGGATACACCTTCCTCGAAGCTGTCAGCATTCAGGACTCAAACTTGATTCAGATCTGCCTCATTCTTCAGTAAACCAGGAGTAGCTCCTTTGAAGTCAGTGAAATTCCTCTGGTTTCATGTATGGGAAAATGAGAGAAGAATAAGGTCTTTTGTGTTTTTCCAGGGCAGCCATGCTGCTTAATAAATCATTATATCAGCAGTTGTTTTTCACTGGGGAACAGCACAGTAATTGATGCCACTGTCCAGAAATCCACAGTGGCTATTGATCAGGCCAGCTTATTAACATTGCTGTAAGCCTATGGCACAGGACTGGAACAAACAGTATTGGAATAAATGAAAATATACTCACACGGTCATTTGCAAAGTGTATTTTGAAATGTTTCAAATGAAATTGAATTATCACTTCTGTTTGTATTTTCTATGCTGTTCCTGTAAATATATCTCCTTACTCACAGAGGGCACCACAGCCAAAATTAACATTTCTGCTTGCAAAGCAGGAGACCCTGCAGACTTTTTATTCTGTTTACTAATTGTGAAGATTAACAATTTAGACCTGAATGATCAAGTACATGCTATGCAATTAAAAAAATAAGAGGAACATGTATCATGAGACTGTCATCCTTTAAAAACAACAGCTAGGGGAAATTCCTGACCTGAGAAGAGCACAGTTTTCTAATTCAGTTGTCTTTTCCCAGGCTTTTTATTTGGAATTCATCTGAACTGGTTTGTAATAAAGCTTATAAATAAAAGTTAAACAGAGCATGTAAATTCTCCTGAATCCCATCTATCTACCACTTTATCTTGAAGACTAGAGACTACCAAGATTTTCTTTTACATTTCTAAAAACAGTATCCAAACAACTGCTAGTATCCAGTGAAATGTAAAAGATAAGCTAGTCTGTCACTGATTAACAATATTATAGGAGAAATTTTGATTAATAAAAAAATTCAGTCTGCATAACATGCATTACTTAGTAAAACCAGAAGGTACATAATAAAGCATTTCATAGTAGTAGTAGTGTGTTTAGAAGAGAGCTGTGACTTTTTGATGAAATGATTTCACTGGGAAGAGCTGACATGGCAGCAATGAAAATGAAATTAACCTAAAGAGGACTCCTTCAACACTATGGAAAAAACATATATATTCTTTCTATAGTCCAGCATTTAAACCATTTCCCTTGAAAGGGTGTCCTGTCTGCCCAAGAAGGATGAATGTGACTCTCTGTCCCATATATGTGATTCAGGTGTCAACCTTTTACTACTTTGCAGGAAACTAGAATTTTGATTCATTCTTCCCTATCCCAATCTTTTTATTATTATTATTATTGTTTTAAATGTAAGCAGACATGACAATCATAATTTTTAAAATAGAATTTGAAATTTATTTCTCAGCTAACAATAGAAAGTTAAGCAGAAAATAGCTACCAATACATGAAATTTATGGCCAGGAAATCACTGTTTTCACTTGTGCAATAGAGCAGGGGTTTATAGGTCTGGAGGAAAAGAATGCTCATTAGTCAAACATTATCATTGAGCATCCTAGAGAAGAGATTCATTCATTTTTTAAAAATTGTTATTCTGAAACCAGCCAGAAGATAGTCCTTGCTTGCTCCTGTCTCCTTGTTATGGAGCTGTCTGCGACAATTTATGAAGCAACACCTGTGCTGATAACTCGCTGTCCTCCCACTTCCTTCCTCCATTTGGCTGTTTCCTCACCTGTTACTTGGTATTGGACTCCTCATTTAGACATATCAGAGAATACTGTTTATTTTTGTTCATTTTAATGAAAGACTATGGTTTATTTTTGTTCATTTTAATGAGACTCTTAATGGGAGACTTTTAAACAGGACTCCCGAGGACTATTGCAAGAAATACAATATATCTATTTCTTCTCCAGCAGAAATAAATGTTATAATTAAAGATAAAAATTCAGAAAACCTAGTCAAGGAATTAATTTAAAATGAAAGAATAGACAGTAATCATAACTCCAATTTTCCTGGTATTTTGATATATTGCACACCTGCAAGCAAAAATGCCAATGGAAATAATAACAGTTACTGGCAAAAAAGTTTTTTGGGTGCTGCAAGGAAAATAGCATTTATATTCACTCTCTCTTTGAAACCACTGCCTAGACCAGTGTGTTGTAGGAACAAATACTTCTCTGTATCCTCACTGAGTTTTAGTGCATTCTGACAGTTCACGTTCCTGATTGTAATGGAGCTGAGTAGATTTGTGCAGCTGTTTGTTCAGCAGACCCCAAAGCTCTCCTCCCAGAGTCATTACTAATTCAAACAAGCCACACTCAAAACCAATTACATGTCTGCACCTTGGAACAACACAGACCTAATTGTGGACCTACGTGACTTCTAGGCTGAGGGAAAGAAAAATCTGAAACATGTCAATATGGACTATCCCTGCTCCATAGGAAATCCTGGGCTGTTTTTACTGTGTATCCCAGAGGTTGCACCAAGTGCATGCAGAATTCTTAATGGGAGAAAGAAGTGGAGCAGGTGATTTGGAATTGCATGTGTTTGGAGCTGCCTCCCATCCAGCTGCACCGGGAAAGTGGTCTGCGTGTGCTCCCCGGAGATGCTGAACACACAAAAATGCATGGTCTTCTTATGGATCAACAATGAGACTCCTCACAAAATAATTGATGGCCAGGGTCTCCATTTCTGACAGCTCACATTAAAATTGCAGGCAGCTGGCACAGCTGGCATGTCTGGGCAGAGAGGATAAAATAGATATGGCCTGCCAGAAGAGTGGCAAAAGGATATAACACTGGAACGGTGTTTGTGCAATAAGGATAGTCAAAAAACCACAGTTGTAAATAAAACCCAGTAATAAACCTAACTCTAAAGATGGTTTTGTGGTGAATTTCATAGAAGAGTGAACGGTAGGAAAGAAAAGGAGTACACTAATCAGCAACATTGTGTGATATATGAATTAATTAGTAATCTTTGCACCTATGTCTTCCTTCAACTTCTGTTATGTAGAAAAAATAAATTGTGTGATCATATTGTTTGTTGTTCTTTCCTATGTTCTAAAAAGAATGAAAATATAATGGTGTAGTCAGAATGGAATGACTTGCTTGTCCATTAGCACACAGGTGACCATCACAGTCAGTGACCACAGTTCTTCAGGTTTATATACTTGCTTTCATTTTGACAGAATTTGTGAGGAACACACATTGTTACAAGCCAGAAGGTCTCTGAATTTGGGCTGTTTGGAAGACATAATTTTATTCTTTTCGCTTTTCTTCTGTCTCTGGTTTGGCTTTTCATTTTATCACAAACTCTACGGTAGAATTTTACCTCTTGCTTTTTTTTACCTGAAATTCATTTTGTCCCAGTTACTGATAGTGTTTGGTGAAGCTTTACAGAAAGATTTCAGGGTATTCCAAAAATGTTTTTATTGGCCTCAAAGTGTGCTTTTGCTATACCCCTACTGGCCATAAAAAATCTGTGCAACTGTCCTGAGGTTTTCCATTCTGGATTTTTACCTAGCCTACTGCAAATGAGATGGCCTTGAGGGCAATACAGAGGTGATGCTTGCAAAAACTATATGTGCTGTTTATAGAGTCACAGGAGTCACACACAACACACAACATTTGTGCATGGACAGGAGTGACAAAAGTGCAGGCTGGGATAACTACAGAAGGCTGGTAATTAGAGCACTTGCCTCCATAGCAAACTGCAAACATAAGCTTGCACATGACCAAAGGATGAACTCTCTTTAGAAATGCAGAGAAATATTTCACCATCATTTGCTGCTGGTTTGGAGAGAATGCTACCAATATAGATAAACTTGTCAAGCATGTTAAGTTCCTTTGATCTTGTGCCATAGCATAAATTTACATCTTAGTGATTAACTCTTTCTTCTTATTAGTCATTTTATTACCTTTTCTTCCTTTCATATCCTGCTTTGAACACTTTCTCTCAAAATTTATTGAAAGTGGGCTTACTGAAACAATGCTCAGTTCCTGAACTGTTCAAAGATTAAGATTCTAAATTTGGACTAGAGGAAAATCACTGGAGAAAGGACATTCGTCCAACTACAAAAAAAAAAAAGCTAGTGGAGGATTGGTCCTCTAAGAGTTGTTGTTTCTTCATAATATTTTTGCAGTTCCTTTCAGAAAGTTTTTCTGATGTACCACATTAAATCTAATATTGAATTCACATTGATATCTCAGCTGTGGATCAGTTTTTATCCAGTTTACTGATCAAGCCCCCATAATAATTCATTTTCTACAAAAGCTTTGAAGTCAGTTGGATTAATTGTTAGAATAACCTCTGTAAAGTAGCTTTATTTCTTTTGCCTGCATAATAACACTTTTGTTTTCTGTTTCAGGGTAAAAGAAAGTGGTCTGGCATCAAGGTTTCTGGTTTATACAAGAGCGCTGCTCCATGTTTATTTTTCTCACAAAATATCTGCTAACTTGCAGACTGCTTGACATACATAGTTATTCACATTCAATTTTCCAAATCAGATTTAGTTCAAGCTAGCACAGATTATGGAAACTCCACTGTTCTTGTCAGCTTTTGCTTCAGCAATGGCCTCAACTTTTAAAGGAAACAAAAGTTGTTCCAAATTTGTATTTGTTGGTACGTGAAATAGAATTATACTGAGGGATGACATGGAATTCAAAACTGATGCATAAAAAATATAAAATATGTCTTAGAAAGAATAAGTTGAATCCCTTAATCTAAAGAATAAGAATTTACATTTATACATAAAGATTGGATAAGAAGATATGCTAACCCAATATGGCATTTCATTTAGATTGTGATTTAACAGTTCAAGGAAGTTCAGTTTCAATTCTGGCCTGTTTTTATAAGAACTTTGAGAGGGTTTGCTGATCTTAAATATGCCAGTCTTGCCAGTAATGTATATATGATAAACCTGATAATATTGAAAATATGTCTTCAATTGCATGATTCAAGACTCTTGAATATTCTGTGAACAGTGAATTTTCTCTTACTAGGTCTGATCTTGAAACTCTTGTAATTTAATACTCTATAGACAGTATAGAGTATGAGGGGAGCAACTATTGTATCATCACAGAGAATATTAAATCCTAATTTCCCTTAATTTTTGTAGTTACAGTTTCCTCTATGAAGCAGTTGATTTGCCAGGCCAATTAATTCATTGTTTTATCTCTTTTTTTAGACAAAAAATATGTAGTTGAGTATTTTAAATTTAGACAGTTGAATGTAGAAAAACTATGAATGAATTTTATCTGATGAGTTAAATCAAATTAAATGCAATTCAGAAGAATCTATTAGTTTTGTTTAATTTAACCTTCTTAAACTGGCAACTTAATCTTGGTGACCACTTACATTTTTAAAAATTTAGCCAACATCCTAGTAGACATCGCTGTTTCTTTCAACAGCTTCTGAAGTCATCTGTATGGCAAATGACATCAACATCTGGGAAATGGCAGAACGATATGCTAACTTCTCCCAGCAGTAAGAAAACAGAGCATAATTGAGAGGTGCTAAAGTGGGGAAAAGAAACCACAGTCGAAGGAAGAAAGGGCAAAATGTGGATAAGAGAATATGAGAATACAGACTGATTTGGAGATAAATTTCATCATATATATCAGCTTGTTCTTTGGATTGGAGGAAATAATTTTTTAGTAGGTTTGTACTAGAGAAAGGCTCATTTTAGTCTCATAGAAAAAGCCCTATGTTTGTGATGGCTACTTTGTAACATCATTTGAAGAATCAGAAGACTCAATTTTTCAGAGTGCTCAATTCCCAATGAAAAAACCAAACCAAACCAAACCAAACCAAACCAAACCAAACCAAACCAAACCAAACCAAACCAAACCAAACCACGAAATTTCAGCATAAAAGAAGGGTCCAGGATCATGGAGACCAGTCCCAGAAACCTGAAATCCACACACTTCTAGTTTATAAAGCTAGATTATAAAACTTTAAATGGATTACCCACAAATTAACATACTTATAATCAAGGAGGAGACTTTCTTCATCCTTACTCCTTTTGCAAGGATGTATTTTGTCCCATCCTCTCCTTGCTTGTACACTACAATTGTAAACAGTCATCTGTTGAGTATTTATTCAGTGCAAGAATAAAACAATATTATCACTTCCTTTAGCATGACCAAGAACTACTGTCACATTGTGGACATGTGTTAATACTTTGCCACCTTCTCTTCACAACAAAGGCAAAGCAGATTTTAGGGCAGGGGTGAAATGAGGGGCAAGGGAAGATAATTAATAAAATCTTCCTTATAAAGGCAGAAAGGGGACTTTAATTGTGTGTAAAACTGTGAAGAAAAGTATATCTGTGGAGATGTGTAAAGGGTAGAGCTATATTCGTGATGGTGTCTCAGTTCTACCTCATAAGAGTAATAGAAATGAGTTTAACATTAAAATATATGAAACATTAGGTTTAAATGCATGTGTGTGTGTGTGTATATACTGATAAGTCTACACAAGAGTGTGCTGTGTATCCTTGTTCCCCAATCCCCTTCACTGAGATATCTTCAACCCTTTCACCACAATTGTATGCATCCCCTTTTCAGACATATAAAACAGGAGAACACACTTGGGGGAAAGAGGAATTTCTTCAGACTCCCCTAATGTTTCACAGATTGGATTTCTGTGGCTTTTTCCTGACTTCCTTTTCTGGGAAACAAGGTACCAAGTAAATGGGATGTTTTAACTCTGCATTTATCTGACAAGAATCTAACCTGCATGGCAAAATGTTAATGTCTAATAGGAGTTTCTTCCAAGATGTTTTATGTCAGTTCTACTATACTGGAGCAGGAGAAGCAATGTGCCAGGAACATTGCAGTGTTTTAGGTCCCCTCCTTGCATGGGATCAGATTAAGTTCACTGCATAATTCATAGTTGTATGTTCCATGATTGCCATGTGCAGTGGGTCTTTTGGTTCACCTCCACCTCCGCTTGTTATATCAAACAAGTCATATTTGCTTTTGAATTGCAAAGGGAGACTGAGTGAAGAGGAATGCAGAAATGCTTTCTGGGGACCTTTTATTCTTTAAAAGGAAGCATGAAATCAGAGTTTTGATTGCTCAAGTGCTGTTTACCATTTCATCTATCTTGATAGTGCAGTAATTTAAGAGTTCTCAACATCTTGCTTCAGACATTTAAAGACTTGGAGTATTTGTGCCCCAGCTGAACTTTTTAACTCGTGCAAGGGGGACATGAAAACGGTGACCTACCTCTGAAATCATCTTTTTAAATCAGAAAAATGTGCACTGTATGACTGGAAAGAGAATTTTCTGAGTATCAAAATGGGAATTATGAATCAAAGCTCACGGGCCCCAGTTTCCTCTAAATGAATAAGAAATTGCACACGACAGGATGTGCATCAGCTGGCTAGTGTTTGTGAAATTTGGGTGCAGTGTTGTGCCTTAATATAACATGGTGTGTGCATATAATGGATTATAAAAACAGTCCATGGACTTACTAAACTTATAAAATATTTTATTTTTGGAGACCAAAAACCTACATGTAAATTTAAAAAAAAACTATGTTTAAAAGCTTGCTTTAGAAATAAACAAATTGTTCTCTAAAGAGGAGTGCAAAGGAAAATAGCAAAGTTAGTTCTATGTACAGTAAAAATTTATCACATTGCTTTTCCCTACTCCCTCTACACCAGCAGTACTGCAGATTCAAGTTAGTTATAAATTTTTTCCCTCCAGTTTCATTCTGCATCTCACTCCCAGTTACTGGGAAATGAGAACTGTTAAAGCAGATTTTTAAATGCAGAATTCTGTCTCCATAAAAACACTAAGGAATAAGCAGAAGGGTTACGCTAGATGATCTCCAGAGGAGTTTCCAACAAGAAAATCCTCTGATTCCCTGAAAAAAATCAAAAAGTATCATTGCTTGGATGTAGACTACACCCCCACACACCTCAGAGCTGTAGGAATGCACACCTAATCCACCATCACCTTTCCTGTTCCACAAACACTCACCGCAGTGATTTATCCATTAAAAATGGGCAGTGTCCACACAATTCTTAACATAACAATGTGTTAAAAAAACTAATCATGTAAAAAAATAGAGCTACTAAAGGGTTATTAATATTAAGACAAATAATTGTCTCAGCTACTGATTTCAGTTATTAAGAAACAGATGTAGCCAAAAAACTATTGACCTGCCAAAATCAGAACTATGCATACAGTTCTATTTCCTTTCTTGTGTAGGTTTTTCAGTACTTCACTTTTCAACACCTAACAAATTATTCTCAGGAGCAAAACTAAATTTAAGGTTACAATTTTGCATGTGAAAAAAGCTACATTAGATTTCATTCAGTCTTCTCGAGTATTCCTTCTCTTCAGGTGTAAATAACTGATGGTTTTCATGTGGACTTGACACAGTTCCTGTAAGGAGTTCTGCAGATCTTATTTTTCTCTATTACCTTATGCATGTTGACATTATCACTTAATTTCAATTATCACTGCAAAGGTATTACCTATAAAAAAACCTACTTTTCATAATAATAGCAGACAAAGAAACTGATAGACAAAGGCAGCAATATTAGTAATATAGAAATTACATTCATTGTGATGATTCCAGCAGTGAAGAGTATCTCTAACCGTAATTACAATTGAAAAAAAATTCCAATAATTATACATATAAACCCCCCTGCAATCTAAGATTTTTCTTCTTCATTCCAGTTAAATACAGAAAATATGTCACTGCTAGTGCTTTGAACCTAATTCACCTGGATTAGAGATATTATATGGTCAGTTGAAATACCCTAAACCTGTTGGCTCCCCTCATTTTATCTCCATGTGCTCAAAGTTTTAATGATATATCTAGCATAAAATGAGTTTATATTTCTATCATGTGAAAAACTGGGAAGCCATATCCAACAATGTATCCAAAAGTTTAGGACATTTTAGACACTGAAACATGAAGAGATTCCAGACTTCAGAACAGCCACTCCATCCGCACTCTTCTCCCTACTGCAAGGTCTGCAGGCATTCTGATTTGAGGTCTCTGGTTATGTATTTATTTCCTCATGAGCTCTGTCATCATCCACGATCATAAAATGGCAAAAAAAAATGCCTCTTACTTTGCAGAGAAATTATAAATAGTCTCTCCAAATATTAGTAACTTATTAATTTTTAACTTAATTTTAGTTTCCAGAGAAAGACAGAAAATCCGTAACATATTCTCATCTGTTGAGCTGGCAAGAATTCGAATTAAATCCACCAAAATCAGTGATGTTTCTGTGAATTCTCATCACAACTTTCAAGGAAGATCCTCATAGAAATCAGGAGAGATACATCACTTTGTCAGCTGAAGTGATTTAGTCTGCTCTCTATCTGTACAACAGGACTGTTTAAAAACTGGTTGCATTTATCTATGCAATATATACATATAGAAAATTAATATGAGACACTCAATGGCACAATCCTGTTATTGCTGAATTAACAACATCCACAGTGGGGAATTCTCTCTTAATAAATAGCCTGTTGTTGAACACAAGCCAGTTAGCAGATTGAAAGATGCCATCAATTTGAAACTAGGGGATGCTTTTACAAGCTGCAAATGTCTTCTGACTAATTTCTGACTCATTAAAGGTTTTATGAATCTTGCCAGATATTTAAGGCCTAAGGGAAAGTCAAATGTGCGTGGAAAGATCAGAAAAGAAAAATAGGTAGAAAGAAACACTGAGAATTATGTTGAGTGGAAACCGGTTTATGTTGTTCAAGTTTTCAAGAAGGGCAAGGATACTTGTCAGTCTTGCTGAGTGCACAGTAAAACCATGGAAAAGATTATTCTGAGACAACACAGTCATATGTCCAACAAAATTGATTAATCATTATCCCTTCAAAATTCATCTAAATGTGCTTTATCACAGAATTTTAGTGAAATTCCTTTGAAATGCATATTGTTGATATTTTCATAATGTATTTCTACAGCAGCACTGTAGAATCATGGATGCAATGCAGTCGTCAACTCTGTGTTTAATTCTGCTGCTGCCATAGAGCACAGAACATTCCTACTAAGCTTGAAATGCAAAATGAGTCGGCAGTTCAGAGCTTATGTGGGGAATGGTGGTCTCCTGATTTTTGCAGACAGAGTGTATTTTGAAATCAATTAATCTCAGCAGTGGCCCCCGCCAGGCGCAGCGGAGCGCGGGTGGTAGCGCAGCCGGCAGGAACACACGGAAGATGTTTGACGCCAAGGAGATGGGCTCATGCTAAGGCTGTGGCAATGAATCTCCCTTCCTGCAGCTCAAGAGCACAGAGCCAAAATACTCTGGCTCCAGACTCCAGTAGAATTCAACATTTCCTCTTAAATGATCCATAAAGAGCCAGGAAGACTCTCGCCAGCACAAGCCAAAAAAGAATTGGATGATTTAAAGGATAAAGCAAAAGATTTTCTGCAGTGCTGCAGTGGATATTAATACCTCCATGGTAGGCACAGTTTTGAATTTACTACAGTAGCTTGATTACTTTCCATCTCAGCTAAATCCAGTCAGAATTGTAATAAAACCTTTTAGTCAAAGAAAAGAGGTTTAATGTCACATGTCTGTTGCAGCTGACAAAAACCTGTGTTGGAGCAGCTTCTACCAGTGAGGAGGAATGGGATTAGACACTAGTAGAAAATATGTCCCTAAAGATCCTCTGTAAGACCACAGCTCTGTAGTGATAGATTCTGCATTCCAATAAGATATTTTTCACTAAATAATAATGTGTAGTAACACAAGGTGATAGAAACTCTATAATTACATTACATTTCTTAGTAGCATGTTCACTTTTGTCAAATATTTTAAGTCCAGTGTGGGCTGTACTAAATGTACATATCAAATATCAAAAAACTTTCAATCTGCTTTTCACGTAGGAAGTTTTGTGTTAGATTTTGGTGTGCTTCTTTCTATATATAGCCCTCTCTAATCTGGTCTTTTGGGACAATTCTATTTACCAATAAAGATATTTTAACTAAACCATCCAATACTACGGGCAGCATGGTATAGAAAATAGGGAATTACATGGAAATGAGGGTATATTTCAATCATCTTTATCAACCAGTATAGAGACAGAAGGCAACAGCTCATATAATTTGATTCATATGTACAGCATTCTCAACAAAAATAATTAAATGTATCAGAACAGAGTACCGGATAATTATTTCAACTATTGGAAAATCATGGCATAATAAGTTGCAGTTGGAACTATTAAAAGCAACACTTTTGATTGTTGAGGAAAAAACAAATACAAAGAAAGGTCATATGGTAAAAATAGTTACACAGACAGACTGGGAAAGACATAATTACTGTCCCACCATTGTCTGCACATGAATACTTTATGGCATTAATTACTAAACATATGTAAATGAATTTTTACAACTACTTTAATTGAGAGCACTGAAATCAAAACCACTATACAGCATCTATGCGGGTTTTTTTAGCCTGAAATCTTATCTAAGGCAGTTTTCAGAAGTTTTGTTTATTTATTTATTTATTTGGAGGGTTAAAGAGTTGAGTACAGACCTTGCAAAGGTTTTCGGCTTTAAAGCTGCATTTTCAAATACTCTTTTTCCTTTAGAGTCAGCCTCCTCATCAGTCACTGCTCGTCCAACTGCATGTATGAATTCCTTTGCTAGTTCCTCCTCTCCCTACACTCCCTCACTCCAATACGCCTGGGTGAGGTTTTAAGCTGTAATGCTAAACAGAGTTTCCAGGTCTGGAAGTGCAAAGACTACAATGGCTTTGTGCCTTTACTGTCCCTTTCTGTTCCAGGGATATTTCCAGAGTCAACAGTAACTCCAGCTTTGACTTAAGCAGCACTGAGGGCTCATTTGCACTGTAGCAGTCTCCTTATCCTTCCCATATAACAGTCACTCAGCAGAGTAGGCTTTTTTGACAATATATTCACAGTATACAGGTTTCCCTTAATCTGGTCTGTTCTCTCTCTTTTTCTTGAAGAGATGGGAAGGGTCTCATCCTTCAGCTTCTGAATCTTTTTCCTAGACCAAAATTATAACTGCAGTTGCTATACCAAAGTATAGCCTCACATAGCAAGGCCAGTGGACATGAAATTGATGAAAAGCAGTAATAAAGAAGTGTCTCATTCCTTTAGAGGTAGACCAGATTTTGGGGGTCTACTTAGATTTGCTTCAGGTTTATTTTGACTTTGCAGCTTTCCAGAGTCAGACAAAATAGAAATTGTTAGCATGATTCCAAGATTAGTTCTATGCTTTAGTTAGTAATTTTTGCTAACCAGTGCCAGCTTTTTTTTCTTCCTCTAAATTTTATTACACAGTTTTATACCAGATGACTTTGGAATCATTCAAATTTCAACCTCCCAGACCCCTACATCTCTAACCCTTGTTCCCTTTTGCCCTGGTACATGAGGTTGTGTCTGGGTAGAGATATATTAAACAGAATCCTGTGAGTCAAAATTCATTTGGGATGGAAAATCACGAGGCATCCCCAGTTGCTGGAAGTAAATTCAACTGCTGTTCTCAGCAAAGGAATTTCTAACACAAATTCTGGGAAAATCTTGCAGCCTAATAGACACTTACATGCATACCTAAATATCTTTTGCTGATCACTCATGCAGGGATTTTAAAAAGTGATGTGCTCTCACCAGATTTTTAGGATGCATGTTTAAACAAGTTGGTAAAGAAGAAATTTGCTGAGGGACAGGCTCCTCTTCAGAAGTCCAAGGAATCATTCTTTATTTAACAGGGATGAACGAGCAGGAAATGTTTTAGGCTCAAGCAGATGTCAAAGCTGTCTCACAACTGCCCTGCACACTTCCAAAACTATACATGGTACTGGAGGAGCACAATGAGGATTCAGTTGCATAAAATATCAGGAAAAAACTCTGTGAACTTTTTTGGTGAATAAAATGTATTTTTTCCTCTAAAATTATATGTTGTTTTATTGTACAAATGCATGATGTTTTTCTATGCATCTACACACTGTGGTACTACTTTATTTTTTCAAATATATTTACCTGAATACTGAAGGAGTACTTTGGTGTTTTATATTTAACTCTTAATGCAACCTTTATTTTGATTTTATTTTGCATTCTATGTATTTTAATACTCTATATTAGGCAAAAGAGCATGTTGAATACCCACACAATTAGATACTTAGTTAATTAAAAAGTAATTTATTTTAAAAATAACATTCATTTAGAGACTGCTATTTTTGGGAACATTTTCAAATTGGAGTCCTTTCATTCTTCATGCTTACAAAAATGTGGATGCTCTGTCATAGAAACTAAATTTAAATAGATATAAAAGACAAATGCATTAAACATAATTTTTCATATAAGAAATTGGTACTAAGAAGTGAAAAGATACTTGTCTAACATCACAAAAAAACCCTAAAACTATCTGGATATTTGTTGAAAATCTAGTGGATAAATGGTGAGAGGAGCCCTAAAACCAACCAGAAAAATGACCTTTTCCAGTTTTTAGTTTATAAAAATTAGTTCAGGTTTTCCACTCTTCGTAGAATCACACAGCAGTCTGAGTTGGAAGAGATCTTTGAAGTTCACCCAGTCCAAACCCCCTGCAATGAGCTGGGTCACCTTCCACTAGACCAGGCTGCTCAGATCCCAGTCCAGCCTCACCTAGAATGCTGCCTGGGATGGTGCATCTATCACCTCCCTGGGAAACTGCTTCCAGTGTTCCACAAGCTCATTGTAAAAAAAGTCATTTTTTATCTTGTCTGAATTGACTCTTCTTTAATTTAAAACCAACCCTCCTTGTACTATCACAACAAGCCCTGCTAAAATGTCTGTCCCCATATTTCTTGTAGTGTTTTCCTGGAACCTTCTCTTCTCCAGGCTGAAACATACAAATTGTCTCAGCCTTTCCTCATNACTCCAATACGCCTGGGTGAGGTTTTAAGCTGTAATGCTAAACAGAGTTTCCAGGTCTGGAAGTGCAAAGACTACAATGGCTTTGTGCCTTTACTGTCCCTTTCTGTTCCAGGGATATTTCCAGAGTCAACAGTAACTCCAGCTTTGACTTAAGCAGCACTGAGGGCTCATTTGCACTGTAGCAGTCTCCTTATCCTTCCCATATAACAGTCACTCAGCAGAGTAGGCTTTTTTGACAATATATTCACAGTATACAGGTTTCCCTTAATCTGGTCTGTTCTCTCTCTTTTTCTTGAAGAGATGGGAAGGGTCTCATCCTTCAGCTTCTGAATCTTTTTCCTAGACCAAAATTATAACTGCAGTTGCTATACCAAAGTATAGCCTCACATAGCAAGGCCAGTGGACATGAAATTGATGAAAAGCAGTAATAAAGAAGTGTCTCATTCCTTTAGAGGTAGACCAGATTTTGGGGGTCTACTTAGATTTGCTTCAGGTTTATTTTGACTTTGCAGCTTTCCAGAGTCAGACAAAATAGAAATTGTTAGCATGATTCCAAGATTAGTTCTATGCTTTAGTTAGTAATTTTTGCTAACCAGTGCCAGCTTTTTTTTCTTCCTCTAAATTTTATTACACAGTTTTATACCAGATGACTTTGGAATCATTCAAATTTCAACCTCCCAGACCCCTACATCTCTAACCCTTGTTCCCTTTTGCCCTGGTACATGAGGTTGTGTCTGGGTAGAGATATATTAAACAGAATCCTGTGAGTCAAAATTCATTTGGGATGGAAAATCACGAGGCATCCCCAGTTGCTGGAAGTAAATTCAACTGCTGTTCTCAGCAAAGGAATTTCTAACACAAATTCTGGGAAAATCTTGCAGCCTAATAGACACTTACATGCATACCTAAATATCTTTTGCTGATCACTCATGCAGGGATTTTAAAAAGTGATGTGCTCTCACCAGATTTTTAGGATGCATGTTTAAACAAGTTGGTAAAGAAGAAATTTGCTGAGGGACAGGCTCCTCTTCAGAAGTCCAAGGAATCATTCTTTATTTAACAGGGATGAACGAGCAGGAAATGTTTTAGGCTCAAGCAGATGTCAAAGCTGTCTCACAACTGCCCTGCACACTTCCAAAACTATACATGGTACTGGAGGAGCACAATGAGGATTCAGTTGCATAAAATATCAGGAAAAAACTCTGTGAACTTTTTTGGTGAATAAAATGTATTTTTTCCTCTAAAATTATATGTTGTTTTATTGTACAAATGCATGATGTTTTTCTATGCATCTACACACTGTGGTACTACTTTATTTTTTCAAATATATTTACCTGAATACTGAAGGAGTACTTTGGTGTTTTATATTTAACTCTTAATGCAACCTTTATTTTGATTTTATTTTGCATTCTATGTATTTTAATACTCTATATTAGGCAAAAGAGAATGTTGAATACCCACACAATTAGATAATTAAAAAGTAATTTATTTTAAAAATAACATTCATTTAGAGACTGCTATTTTTGGGAACATTTTCAAATTGGAGTCCTTTCATTCTTCATGCTTACAAAAATGTGGATGCTCTGTCATAGAAACTAAATTTAAATAGATATAAAAGACAAATGCATTAAACATAATTTTTCATATAAGAAATTGGTACTAAGAAGTGAAAAGATACTTGTCTAACATCACAAAAAAACCCTAAAACTATCTGGATATTTGTTGAAAATCTAGTGGATAAATGGTGAGAGGAGCCCTAAAACCAACCAGAAAAATGACCTTTTCCAGTTTTTAGTTTATAAAAATTAGTTCAGGTTTTCCACTCTTCGTAGAATCACACAGCAGTCTGAGTTGGAAGAGATTTTTGAAGTTCACCCAGTCCAAACCCCCTGCAATGAGCTGGGTCACCTTCCACTAGACCAGGCTGCTCAGATCCCAGTCCAGCCTCACCTAGAATGCTGCCTGGGATGGTGCATCTATCACCTCCCTGGGAAACTGCTTCCAGTGTTCCACAAGCTCATTGTAAAAAAAGTCATTTTTTATCTTGTCTGAATTGACTCTTCTTTAATTTAAAACCAACCCTCCTTGTACTATCACAACAAGCCCTGCTAAAAAGTCTGTCCCCATATTTCTTGTAGTGTTTTCCTGGAACCTTTTCTTCTCCAGGCTGAAACATACAAATTGTCTCAGCCTTTCCTCATAAGAGAGGTGCTCCAGGCCTCTGATCAATTTGTTGGCCTCCTCTGGACTTACTCCAACCTGCTAACATGGTCCTGTGCTGAGGACCCCAGAACTGGACACAGCACTCCAGGGGGCTCACCACAGCAGAGCAGAGCAGAGCAGAGCAGAGGGGCAGTCACCTCCCTTGACCTCTTCTGCTGCTTGTGGTGCAGCCCAGGACAGAGTTGGCTTCCTCTTATTCTGTTTAAAAAGCAAATATGAAATGGCAGAGATAATTGAATTACCATGAAGTTCTACAAGTACTGCAATCTAAAATAGCCTATGAAAAACCTTGGGATTGAAATATTTCTGTTCCGTTCTTTATTCTCCTACAGTAACCACACCAAGCAAAGGATTTCTGTGATTTTTTTTTTCCTCTTTCACTCGAGTTCATTCTGGTGACAGAAATCTTTTCCTTGAATGAAAATATTCTGGTTTATGAATAATGTGTTATCAGAAAGATATACAGAGCAAAATCTCTAACCAGTCAATTATTTTGAAACAAAGACATTAATATCTAGCCCAGTAACCACTTTTGTATTAAAAACATCCTGTGAAAATGAGATAGTCCTACAGAAGAGTTCCAGAAATTTAGTTTTGCAAATGTGCATATATACTTCATCTCATCTGAAGATTACTTTTGTTTCCAAAATGGAATTCCTAGATTCATTGTAAAATAATCTGGAACAAATCTCTAAATACTATGACAAGGTAATTTTTAATGAAACAAAATGTTGCTTTACTATTCATCCATTGCTATGTATGAGGTTTCTGTCTGTCTCTGAAATATATTCTAAGAACAAACAGCTTCTAGGCAAATCCTTCTGCTGGCTTCTAATTTCCTAGTAGTGTACACTTTAAATAACAGTTTATATCAAAATCCAAGGGACAGGTTCTCCACTTAGTTACTCTAATGTAAAACATGCTTACAAAAGAGTCTATAATTCTCATTCGTGAATAATGTTGGTTTATTTTCTGCTGGGAAGATTCTGTGTCTGCAAGATTTGATTCTAACTAATTTTTTCATTATCCAATAAACACTTTAGAAAGGTTTTAAAGTCTAAAAACTGATTAATTTTTTGTTTACAGTAGTAGATATTTCTATTTTATTCTACTGTAATAGATATAAACTGTGTAGCTAATAGCTATCACAGAAAATAAGTGAGGTTTTTGATTGGTTTTGCAAGGGTCCTAGGACTTGAAACTTGCAGAAGGCCCTGCCACAAATATTGCTGAATTTTGCTTTAAGGATTTTGAACCACAGATATTTAACATTTACACCCAATATTTATTCTACTAAAATGCAAATATCATCCCAGAAGCTTCCTGTGGGATTCCTGTTTCCTTGAAGAGCTCATATTCAGTGTCTGATGTGTACTCAGAATATTTAGAACCTTCCTTTCCAAATGGAGGTTTGTTACTGAGCTTTGTTACTCACAAAGTAAATACAGTTTACCAGAAAACTGATAGCCCGACTTCTTCATCCACCTACTGAAACCAGATTATTGCAGATAACAATCTTTTGGGTATCATGTTTAACTAATTTCCTGCCAGTTTGGATTTAATTGTTGTAACTATCATTTCCTGTGATGCTATTGTGACATCGAGATCGAAGGGATGATGTCAAACATGTTTTTGGTATTTTCAGTGGGCGTGCTACTGAAAAAATAACCGGAACACATATTTCAGCAGGTGTGTTAGTCTTGGCTATTCTTCCAATCTGTATTTCCTGATGGCTTTTGCTGTTCCCACATCTCATCCCATCTCCCACCCTGGATGTGGAGTGTAAGAAAGGGCAGCCCTTCCAGGGAGGAGTGTGCGTTCTCCGACCTTTAGAAGGTTTAGTAAATGAAAAGGGACATGTGAAAGAGAACGAGGGATTTATAGTGTTTCTGGCATTGCAGGTTAAACAAATACTGAACAAACTCAAAACAGAGCTGCAGAGTTTAACACTTCAGCCCTGCAGAGTGACTCCAGGGAGGCTGTTGGAGGGGTATTTGCTTATTCTGGTTTGAGCTAGGAATTGAGTGAAGTGATAGTGGGGATTGAAAGGCTGTCTGAGTGTGCCTGTAATGAGCCTCCCTTTGCAAGTCCAGGTCAGGTTCCATGCTTTGACACTGACATTCAGCCTGCCACATGTAACCATTTCACGTCCTTAGCTCGCAGTGTTGCTTTCAGCAAAACAAAGGTACAGGAAAAAGAGTAGGGACATTCCAAGTCTTTCCTTTTGCTGAAACAAGGAAAAAAAGGTATCTCTGTAGTTAGCCATGGCAAAGAGACTGTATTTAATGGTGCATTTGAACACAGTTTTTTTTTATGTCTGGGTCAAAATATGTGGATTATTGAGTTTGTGCTCTAGGAAATGTCTAGAGAGCTATCAACCCAAAATCTATTTTTTGAAATAGATATACCTGAAAACAAGATACTCTCAGAGCACTTTTGACACACTTGGCAACATCAGTCCAAACTGGGGCTTAGGCATTTTTCAAGTTTGGATGCAGTTTCAAATTATGACTATGAATTGGTTTAAGATCTTAGGAACTCAATACAAACTCCATCAAAAATGTGTGTGCCCTTACATTACATCTCAGGATCTAATAATTTAGAAGCTATTAGTGAACTTTTTAACGAGAGAGTTTCTACAAAGAGTAAGCAATATTCAGAATGGAATTTTACAAGCAGAGAGCAAAAGTTTAGGGACTGAGTAATTCTTTCACTTGTGAACCTCTTAGGGTTATTTTGGACAGTAGAATATAGCTTTCCAAAAAGAAAAATGAGTAACAACACATGGAAGAATATTTTAGCATTGAATATTATAGTAGATCTTTATTGTGCTCAAGAGGAGGCTTTATTATTGTCCCAGCAAGATACACCAAATGAAATTCCCTAAGTGTAATAGAGATCTGTAGTCTCATCTATTCTTACAGATGTGAGCTCTCAAGAGTAGAGGAAAAAACAAACAAACTTTGGCTAAATAAACTAGTGCATACAATGTACAAGTGCAAACAGACCATTCCCTAGTCATGAAAAAGTTCAGGGCATGAAACTCTTGCTTTTATTACTCAAGATCCCAGAAGGACTGAAGTGTTTACATATTATTCTGCTGATGCTATCAACCTATTCACATGTACTCATCCTGTTGTGTCAATGGGAAACTTATCTTAAGGGTAAAGGCACAGTTTCTGACAGAAGAGCCACATTACTTGAGATTTCTTTTGTTCTGTGTCATTCCCTTGGCAAAGTGTAGTTTTATCTGTCACAGTAGGAAGCACCACTGGGTTTTGACAAAATTTCCAGTTCAGTCATTGAAACACATTGAAGGTGGCATATTCTCATTTGGGAGCCCTGGTTTTAAGGAAAGAGTTGAATAGACCTGTGGGAGGGTTGCTATGTCAGTACACACCTGACCCAAGAGGGCATCTGAGATGTTACCTCTGAGAGACACATTCAAGCCACGTTTCTACTACACTTTTTCTTCAGACTGGGTTAGGATAACAATTTAGTGATGATGCATCGTTTTCCATTTTCCTCCTGTCTGGGAAAGAAGGCAGAATATTCCAGATATTCCTGTAGCCCTTTTACTTTCTCTTATATAGAAGACAAACATGAAAATTTGTAATTTCTGGAAAGCACTGAGTTTTGAATGTTCTCAGAAATATTTTATTTAGATTGAAGTTTTTCAAATATTCAAACAGATTTGATTTGATTTACATAGTGGCAATTTTTTGGTTAATTGTCCACTACCCAAGGGAGTTCTATTATTTACCTTGGGGCTAAACTGGGAAATTGTCTTAATAAAGAAGATGAAGTGGCTAAGTTAGTGGTGTATTTCTTACTGATTCTCTGTCCACTCTTGGGGCTTTGACATGCTACAGTATTATATACTACAAAGGAGTTGTTTATTATTTTCATTGCTTCCCATTTATTAACAGTAAGTTTGACCTATGCAACACTTTGGCCAATTTTCTGAGGTCTCTTGTATTTTCATATCTGGTAGGTTATAAGAATAATCAAACTTCTCTATTGTTTTCCTCTATTTTCAAGGGGACATTAGTTATACATATTGAGCTACCTAAAATTAATAAAATTAATACTTCTGGCCTTTCTGGAGAGATTTAGATAGGGTTGTTAAATTTCTTTTGAAGATTCTGTTAAAATGCCTGAAATTCTTGTTGGAACGCTCAGCAAATAAAGAATATCACAAAGGATAATCAAGAAACCAACTGACTGAGATTTATGTTCTGCTAAACACTTTGATGGTAAAATCTGAGCGTTTTGTTGACAGTCTGCTGCTTTCATTTCCAAAACCTTTGTTCAGCCTTTAAAAGTAAATCCAATGAAAAATTGCACAGTTAGCTATAATCCTTTGGACAGAGCCTATTTGACGAGCCAGTTCAATAATAGGTTATTGGATAAATCTATAATTAAATGCTGGCCTTCAAGAAATTGTCTTTCTTGTTTTTATGCTTCAAGATCTCTGAAACACAATCCAGCAATGAGTAACACATAAATCTCATAATATACCTGTAATCCTATTGAGGTAATCTTATCTGCTGTTGTATTAAAGCCAGAGTGTTCTCTTCTTATAGGCCCTTAATATAAAGGTGTATAATAAGTTTTAAATGGCAATCAAGTCCTTTCTCCCAGCTGGTCATGGTTGATCCTCAAGATTTAGAAAACCTTTTTATCTAAATTCTTCAATCTAACGTTTTTGCTGATTTAGCAGACTTCAGCTATTGCAGTGTTATTGGCTTCACTGTACTTCAGGAATCCATTGTTCTCTGAATCACGTGGGAATGTGCCATGCATCAGCCATGGATACTGATGGAAGGAAAGCAGCAGGCAGAGGTCAGGCCAATTTTATAATTTGGCTTTTGACTCAAAATCTGGAAAATATTCCCAGTCTTATTAAAATCTTCCTATGTACTCTTGAGTATATCACCTATGCAGGATTTATCACATTTGGTCTTTGCAGACAAAATATTCTGTCAGATACTTAATTAGATTCTTGACATAGTCTGGAAATCAGTATCTCCAGGATGCAATCCATCTCACCTAATTTATAGCCTTCATTCAGTCTCCCAGTTAATAGTTTTTTTGAGGGTCTTAAATTACCTACGCAAAATTAAAACTCAGCAGTGGTAAAAATAATTTTGAAATTTCACAGCTTGTCAGCAGATGTTCCCAAAATGAATGTGCTGATTTTTTTTTAAATTTTTTTTTCAAATCCTGCCATTACTCCTACAAGATATATCTACATTCAGATTTGGAGTTAGAAAACACAATTCTTGTGATTCCCTTTCAACTCAGGATATTCTGTGATTCACATCACAGGACAATTTGTGGGGAGGAAATGCAGGACACCATCTCTAGATAGGATTTTTGAGATAGGCCCACCTGGTCACGTCAACAGTTGCTCAGCATGTTGAATTGGGAGCCATTTCATTTATTGTCCTTCCTGCCTTGTTTCTACTCTTCACAGTCCTATCTCAAGCTGAGAAATGGTAATCCCAAAGGGAAAATAGTGAGGTGGGAGGAGGAGTGTTTGGATGTTAATTCACAAGGAAATGTTAGTGATGGTGAAGAGTGTGGCTTCCTGCCTTGTGGCTCAGCTCCTTTCAGCTTCTTTCAGCCACTCCAAATTTGGCAGAAGTGATGCTGCATGGCAGAGAAAATCAGTGAGGAGGGTATGATGATGGCTGAAAAAACTCACTGAGGCTCTGTCTGCATTTTATGTTTGTTTGTACATTTCATTTCTATTAATTTCAGTAAAATTGGATATTGGGTGAAGCACACTGACTCACATTTTGTCCTTCTTTTCAAAATGGTTACTTTAAAGTATTTTCATTGACAAAAGAATCCCTTTACCCTGCTAGGTGAGCTGCTAGGATTTCAGAATGAATTTTCATTTCTGGAAAAACAAACAGATTGTGAACTGAAACAAAAATTCCTAAATATTATGAAATAAAGCAATTTGACTGAAATCACAGAAACATTTCATTTTAACTCTGACATTTTTCTTACATTGTTCAAACTTTTATCTTTTTATGCCTGTAAATTTTAGGTACATTTTGTGTGATACCACTGTTCAACAATATAGAACATGGAATTTAGTTAAGTATATTCACTTTCTTTATCAAACCTTTGTGATTGATAGTGATACATTCTTGGACAGTATTCTTACCTTGGTTGAAAAATACTCATGCATTTTTAACTAGTTTTTATTTGTTTCTCTAAACTAGCAAAACAATCCCACAAGCAAGGATGGATGCTTTGGAGATTGGTATTCAACTTAAAAATTGTATCAATGGCTTTCCCACAGCCTTTAAGAAAATTATTTATTTGCCCCATATTTAATTTCCTTGTCTTTAAAATATGATTTATGCAAAATAGATACCCAGGCAAACTATTCAGATACTCAACCTAAATAATTTAACACATTTGTTAATGTGTTACTTTGAAATTTTCAAATTTATGTGGTCTGATGAACTGGTCCTATATATCCATGTAGACAAAGCAATAAACAATTTAAATTAGTAACATGGAAATGTAGCTTTTCACCTTCAGCCAGCACTCCAGTCCAGTCATTAATGACTGAAAATTGTTCCCATGCTTACACTGAGCAGTACTCTGTTTTGGTGGTTTTATTCTATTTCTTAATGGACAGAAGTCTATATCATTTAGAGTACCTCTCAACTAGCACTAATTGGCATCAATATTGGAAAATTACCTGGGTGCTGAGACCAACTTTCCTCTAAATGGTTAAGGTGAATTCACATGAACAGAAATCAAAAGTATATGTGGGCCACCAAAGGAATTTTCCTTCTCTGTTCACCTGCTTGATTAGTGACAGATTTCAGACTGCAGCAAAAACAAATTGAATAATTTTAAGTAGTTGATGTGCCTCACAAAACTAATTATTCAGATTTCAGTGAAATATCCCATTCCTTTCCACAGTACCCTTGAATCTGTTTATTCCTCCAGGAAAGAATGATTCCTTGCTGATAGATAATTAATGCAGTTTAGCATATATTTTCCTTGTGAGGAGAAAGGGATTATTTTTTATTATTATTATCCTCATTATTATTGTTAGTATTTTTATAACAGTCTCTATTATTGTGCCATCTTTCATTGTAAACACAGGTTTTCTGGAAGCTATGCCTCAAAAGAAAATACAATGACTTTCATGTCTAAGAGCAGGCTAAGTCTTTTTTGTTTGATTGACTTTTTATGGCATAGTGCTTGGAGGAAATCAAAATAATTATATGGTTAGTATTAATAAGGGTCATCCTTTAACAGTTTGCTTTCTAAAATGACATTCAGCCACTTTCTTCCCTTGATGCATTGATACTTAGAGAAGGCAAACAACTTCAAAGAATATCAAGGAAATAAATCACGTTTCTATATAAATATTTGCAGCACCAAGTATATCCTCCCAGACCACTGAAAGACAGCCTTATTATCAAGACAGCTTATTTTGAGGAGTATTGGCATTAGAGTGTAATTTTTTGTGAGAAATACTTGGGCAGGATTAAAGTGATTAATTTTAACTAACACCATGTTCGGTAAATTAAACCAAAATATTTTCCAGTAAACCTTAATAACTATGGATCTGTCATTAGACACTTAACATTTCTATGCATTGCAGACAGAGCAAAGTAGTTGCTGAGTTAAGTTGGTGGGGTTTTTGTACACATTTTATGCAGATGTAAATATAGACTGTAGAGTAATTAAATGCCATTTCTTATATTCTGTCACTGTGCATCCATTTCTGCACTGGGCAAAGAGAGCCTGCATGGTCCCCCAGTGGTTGTGATGCAGGTGATACAGCTGCACAGGGCAGCTCAAGTGTGTATGTTATTTTTAAAAATGGAAAAGGGATGTTTTAGACCACTGGATTCTTCAAATACGTTTACACTTGATTTATTATTGAAGTTTTCACCTTACCCTTAAAACAGATTTGTAAATTGTTCCTTATTTGGAAAAACAATGCTGCAGGTTGTTTTCAATTTCAGTCATTTGTTTTGGTGAGTCAAGAGTGCAGAAACAATAGAGCATCTACAGTATCCATGTGTAACACAACACCTGGGTGCTCCTACAAGGATTTAATTTTGGGTATTGACTTGGTCATCAAAGCCTTAAATAACTTGGGTAGTACCTGCCCTAGACATTATCTCACTTCTTGTATTTTTGGTAGCAGGAGAGATAAATCTTACATTCCTAGGCTTCATAATTTGTCTGAAGCTGAGTCTCCTTTACATTCCAAATTTATTCCACATGAACATGAGGCATGATTTGGTTAGTTACAAAGTAAGAACAGAACAAGGGTAGAATGATCAGCTATGGTTTTGATTGATCATTGGACTCTGAATGTAAGGAGAAAACTAACCTGGACTTAAATTTGGCACAAGATACAGAGTTTTGTTCAATACATACTGTAAAATGGTTTGGTTTGTTGTAAATACTGAACATTTGATTTGTGCTGTAGTGGAATGAAATGATGAATCAGGTTTATGCTATCAACATTCAAAAAGAGGATATTTGTAAATAGTAATTTTAGGAGAAATTCAGGAAATTAAAATCCAGAGAATCATAATGGAATTTATTCAGGAAATATGGGATCCTTGTATTTCTCAAAACAAATATATTTGAGTGCATTGAAAGGAAACATAAAGGGATAAAATAGATAAATTATGTGTGCAAGAATGAGATGTTACATATCCCAGTTTAAATCCTAGAAAGACAAAGAGCTTTAGCATAAAGGAATGTAAGGTTTGAAAGATAAGACGCAAAAGAAGGTTAAGAAAAAAAATGAAGACATAAAGACAAAGAAATCCTTTAAATTATCCTGACAGATCAGAAGTATTGGAGAGGTAGCCGGTGGGTCTGCTGGTCTTTCAGAATACAAAGAGCCACTCAAAAAGCACGAGATTGCAAGGAATATGAATGGTCTCTTTGCCACAGGAAATGCACAGGATTGCAAAGAATATGGTGGTCTCTTCACCACAGTAGATGCTGGAAAGATGTTTGCATCACAGCTGGAAAGATGTTTGCATCACAGCTACTCTTTCCAGTTAATTTGATACAGAGGCATCAAAAAGAGCAGAAGCAAAGAAAGAATTTAATTTTAAGGTTCAGTTATGGGCTACAATTTAAAATGCAGTGCTAGAGTAATCTATTTGCCTTAGGTGGAAAAAGTAAATGATGTATTTATTGCTCCTCTACTACCAAATGTTTAAGTGACCACAATGAAAATAAAGCAGATTCCTCCCTGTCATTGCAGAGGCACCTCCAAGGCATTCTGCGTAAACCTAGGAACATCCATGAAAACTTAGTATAGGATATTGACTATTCCATGTTTCCTTTATAGTCAGTGTTGAGAGAGAGGCAAACTATGTTTCCATTTGGTTATTTCCTGAATAGTCTCCTGGAAGTGTTTTATGTAGTAATTACTAGTTTACGTCTTCTTCAGAAGAAGACGTAAACTAGTATCACAGAACCACAGTCAACATTTCTTTTTCATTTTGATCGTATTTTTGGACCTGAGAAATTGTTGCAACCAGACCAATTAGAGAGAAAATAGTTAAGAAGCCACTGTGGTCTTTGAGCTAAATAGACCCTAAATATTATGGATCACGACCATGATTTTTTAGGCTTTCAGAAGTGTTTTTCAAGAAATTTTTTAGACAATGCCTAGTTTTTATCTCTACAAAGTAGGAGGGTAAATCCTGGAATAATTTAAAATTTAGTTATAATATAAGAAGCTTAAAGAATAATGACATTTTCAGCTGGTACCATTCCTTTCATACTGTTGTCCACAAACAGAATTTCATAGTGTTTCCAAGGACCTCCTAATCTATTTCTCTCAATATTGTTTGCTGAATAATTTTATTAAAGTGTAGAGAAAATACCATGACAAGTGACGTTTTATTTTGGAAGATAATATTCAAAACTGGCAAAAGACGATAGGATCCAAATGTTGTAAAATTCATTGGTGCTAAGTAGAAGTTTTTATTGAACTTCCTCTTCCATAATCTGTAGTGAATCTAATTTTAAAAAGTTAAGCATGCTTTCTTTAAATAACATAAGGAAAGCTGTCCCAATTAGATGGACAAAGAGCAAAAGTGTTTATGCAAATTTTTTATAATTTAAACTAATTATTTAAAAGTAAATGCTAATTTTTTACTTTTTGATGCAAGTAACTGTTGAGTT
>WAAE01007064.1:0-55831 GCA_013400495.1 Nicator chloris | reverse complement strand
CAAAATACCCCACCAAACTCTATCTATATTTGACTTGAAAATTAGCAAAGGCAATAAAAACATGCCTTGACCTTTTTTACTGGGGAGAAGAGTTGCATAATGAGAGTACAGGAGAGGAACACAGCCACTAGGCACATTTTCAGACATAACAGCCCAAGAATTTGGCTACTTAGGTATACTTACCTGTTCAACTAAGAAAAAGGTTGGTGCAACTTATGGCTGGTGATGAAGATGAATGTAAGCAGGGAAGTTAATTTGCCTCCTGTGAGTTTTTCTTGTCCCTCTGTTCAACCAATGTAAGACTCTGTTCCCCCAGACTTATCCTGCCTGTTGGCCATCCCCTCATGTGATGTTCTATAGAATTTCATAGTGCTTCTTTTGACAGTAGCCACTGCCTCACTGGAGTTTCCATCATTGCAAGAGGATGTAAAGGCTCATTTTTTCCCAGTCTTTCAGGCAGAATGTAGGATAATCCAACATAAGTGACAACCAACAGACTTTGGGAAATATATTCAGAAACCTTAAGGCTTTCTTTTAAAGCCTTTAAAAAATTAATTGTTGAATGTTAATTACCGAATGGCTCCTAGTTCTAACAGCATCTCCAAACACCTCTTTTACTCCAGCACTCAGAAGGCCTTTTCTCCAGAACATCCAGAGTAAAGACATTTGAAGACATCAGATGACGCTATTGTATAAATCAGGCTGAGAAGCATATTTGGAGCTAAGTAAAGATTCAAGAAGCTAATCTTGAACAATACAGAAATTTAGAAGTTTAAAACGTTGCAGAATATATTACATATTTTTTGTGTTTCACACAGACACCAAATCAGCAGTGAAGTGGCAGAGATGGATGTATTTTGACCCTCAAAGCATCCAGTTGTGATATTTCTTTGATTCTAGATATCAAAGAAGCAGTGGTACTTGTGTTTCCTGATATAATTAATTAAATTTTGCTGCTCCAAATTAGTTTTGCAGAAGAAAAGCTGAGGCATTTTTACTTATTTATTTTCAATATTTTGAGTGTAGGACTCCTACCAAGTAAGAGAAGGGAATTTAAAACAGCAAAGTGATGTTTAACAGGGAAACTAGCACTAGAGAGAAAAGGCATACCTTGAACTACTTAATCTAACCAGTCATAATATTAAATTTTAAATGCCTTTTTTTTCCTTAGTTTTTTTAATTTTGGATCTGAAAAGTGGCTAAATTTTAACCATCAAAGATTGACTTGAGTGCATTGATAGCAGATCCAAATAATTTTGCAATACTATATCAAGAAGGTATATTTCAAAAAATAAATGGTGCTTCTGTCAAGTGAGATTGGGAATATTATTAACACTTACAAGTGACTCAATGATATTATGTTTATAAAATAAAGCAGTTAAGACAGCATGTGCAAATGGTTTGGATATTCAACCTCTTCCAGGGTACCCTTAATACTTGTTTAAACCTTTGCAAAAAGCAGTCAAAAATTGTCAGGGTGTCTCAGTGAGTTTTATTAAGTTCTGGGAGATTTTGTAGAACTGCTTTTAAACAAATCATGTTTTGGACTTCACTCTTGTTTCTGAATATGCCTGCTCAAGTCCCAGTGTTATAGCTCACAACTGTGTCTGCAGAAACAGCAGGCAAAACAGAAGCACTAAAGAACTCCATCCTGGGTATTTTCTGCAAATGTAAAATTTGCCTGTGCTGTAGTAGTCTGCATCAGCAGTTTTTGCAGACAAGACAGTCTCAGCAATGACATAAAAACTGGTAATTATGGGCAACTGAGTCATATCCTTCCTATGAAAACTGGTCTTAAGCTTCCTTGGACTGAAGTTCAAGCACTGAAATCTGAGGAGGCACAACATGAGGCCATGTGGTATGTGATCCCTATTTCCTTGTGCACTAACTCTGCATAGACCATGAAATAATGTTGTATAGGCATATTTGTAATGATTGTGCATGAAGAGTGTGGGTTTAGATTGCAGCAGTGATCACTGCATGGTACATGATTTCCAGATGTGGTGAAATTACAAAAAGCATATATAAGTTAAAATATCCTGCAATAGTTCTGGATAGTCAAATCTTTGTACTTCTGCCTACTGATTTGCTCAAGGAGAAAACTAAAAGCAAAACATTTGATGTATTATCTACTTCTCCTGAGCGATGACTCTTACAGCAGCAGGGTGCTGGCTAATGCACTGATATTGATTCATGGATCTACTGCATTGCTCTGTAATTTTAAGATGCTTTGACAGCTGTCATAGGTCAAGGATCTGTCTATTACCTGGCAAAGATGGGCGTAGACTACACAAATAGAAGCTGTTTTTCTAAGTTGCCTACTATTCTACTTCATAAATGATTCTTGCTACCTTTTCATTTAAAGTCTTACAGGTGCAAGGTTATGCTGCCAAAAGAAATCCCCTTAGGCTTAACAAGAAGTAAGGGGGAGAGTTTTTAATGCTGTGATTATTCAGTGAGCTGCTGCTGGGTTTTCTATCATCATTACTTTAGTTTTCATTCCTTGACATGTTTTGTCAATGGCAGAAATAATGGCTAAATATAGGATCATCCAGAGGCTGGGGTTGTGTTACTGCCAGAGCAGCAGTAGGAGCAGCAACACCAGGCTATTGAAAGTTCCCAGGATTTGCTGAGAGATGGCAGAAGGGAGAAGAGCAGACAACTCTTCTTCCTTCTTCAGTCACACTTTTATTAAATCTCTCCTAAGTAATAATAAAACAGCCAATGAGCAGTAAAATTGACCCTTGTTTGTAGTTGTCTGTGATTTTAGCAGGGATGTCACCTCACAAAGTTTTGCCTTGTGACAATTATCATCCTTCCAGACCAAGGTTAGACACGGGTTTTGGTGAGAGTACACATCAAGTTTTCTCCTCAAGAGGCAGCGCAAAGGGGACCACCTCTTCCTAGGGAGGATATAGCTTAGCCAAGGAGATGCAAGCTATGCTGTGACAGGACAGTAGAATAATATGTTTCCCATTTTATTTCTGGTACAGATACAACCTGGGAAGGTACCAAATGGTGTAGGATTTTTTGGGGGGCTATTCCATGCCCTGCAAATAACTTCTCTCCATTAAACTCTGCCATAAAGGTTCATTCCAGTTTTCTGGTTAAGGCAACACATAGGGATGAAGATCTTTCAGAGGTGAGGGAAGGGAAGAGGAGGTAACAGCCACTTTTATTCTTTGATTTACCTCCTGTTTTGGGCATACATGGACATCTCAACCTGTGTAGTGGCTTTTCAGCTTTGTATGGCAATGGAAATAGCCTAAGCTATACAGACTAAGAGGAGAAGCAGAGGACAGAGAGCTGGTTGTGTTGTGCTCTCACTTAAATAGCAACCTACTTTGTGTGGCAGTGTACTAGAATAAGACTTCTGTCACAGCTGTCTCGCCGTGCTGAAAGTTCAGGACAGAAGGATATCAGCAATGCATGACAGGGATGGGACGAAATTTAACACAATCAAGGTTTCCTCTTTGCACTAAAAAAAAAAAAAAAAGGAAAAGAGGGAAATTCATGTATAATCATAAAAATACATAAATCATAAAATTGTTTCCTTACCTTCCATAATCAGGCATATGAAGATTAGGATATGTCTCTAGCTTTTGTACATCTTGAATACATTAAACTTCTCTCTTGGGCCATCTACCATCTTTTCCACAGAATCCCTCTCTTCTCTGCTCAGTGGAGCTGTACAAGTGAGCAAATGGGTTGCCTATAGGAAAAACAAGCCTGGTACTTCTTAACTTGAAAATTATTTGAGTTGCCAACATTCATCACAAATTAACTTTACAGTACTATTTTCTATACACAGTCTTTATACATCTGTTAAATACAGTGATCCTGCTTTAGAAACAGCTTTTAGAGGGATATAAATCAGATTTTCTTCACTTCTTTAAGTCTCACTTCATCTCTACTCATGTGTTAAGAAGTCTCAGTCTAAATGGCATGCTGAGGAGATACAGAGAAATGGAAATTAAGTAACCAATCTCTTTTATGTTACACCTCCTTCCGGCTTCTAAGCATGTAAATTATAATGAGACTACCTTTCACATCAGTAAAGTGGCTGTAATTAGGCCTAAGTGACTGCAAGCAAGCCTGAGTCACAGTTCCTTCGTTGCTTCTTAATTTGGCACACTTTCAAATTTATCTGATCATCACATCTAAGCTTCATATCATTACATCTAGATGTTGCACAAGAACTACAAAAAAGGCTGAACCGTACATGAAGCTTTCAACTGTGTTTGCCCTTAGCTGTAGAGAAACAACTCTTTTCCTTCCCCATGCAAGAGTTACCAGAGGTACAGATTAGCTAACACTGTGGCCTTGGTAATAGAGCCCAAGTAAGATTTAGTGTCTATATTTTAACAGTAAAAATAAATAAATGGTTAGTTAAAGGCCACGAGAAAGTAGTTTGTCCTACAAAAATAAAGAATGTCAAGTATTCTGCTTTTCTGCTGCCTTTTGCTATGCTGATGGATCTATTGTACAGAGTCCTGGAGACAGCCTCAGTGAATGATGTGAGCTACAAAAAGGGTCCCCAAAATGTTTGTATTTTATCTGGGTCATTTCATTTTTCTGGTTTATAATGTGTTCCTACAAAGAAGTGCACTGGGATGGGCAGACGTCACAATGGAGGGAGGAAAGCGTTTGAAGTAGTTTATTGCCAGGTAAAAAAACAAGAATGCAGAACAATGAAATTTTATTCTCCAGAATTGTACCCTGTCCTCAAAGATTTGCAAACTCTGCTCATTGCTGATGTCCATGTGATGCTCTTTTCTCTTTAGTCAATTCCTGCTTCTTTAAGGTTGGGTTTGCTCAGGGAAGGTCTGATTTATCCCATGTCAAGAGTGGAGATGTGCAGCTGTGCATGTCTGCCAGCCCAGATGACCTTATTGCCTATGAAAACGTCAATGTCTCTCAGGATTTCACGGTTTTAAATTTTTGAGCTAACATGTTTGTTTGAATTTTATTTAGTGACCTAACTCCTCCTTTTGTATTCCAGTCCAAGTTCTTGACTCAATATTTCAAAATACAACAGTGTACACACTGACTAAACATAATACTGAATCAGAAATTCAACTTTAAGCAGATGCAGCCATCCTTTCCAAACTGGAATACTCTTGATTGACTTCAGTCTGTTTTGCATTAGTTCTTGAGTGTGCTACTGTCTCAAATGCAGAAAAAACATTTCTCCAACCAACTTTTTGAAAGGGTAAATATGTAACTTGTAAAAAGCCCAAATACAGAATCTTCAAAGTTCACCAAGACTTCTTTATGTGTTGATATTTATTAAAATTTGAATCCTTTTGGATTAATAGTATGATTCTAAAACACAATTTATCCTAATTCTTTTGCAAATGTTGATTTGTCTTTCAGTGATAACACTGTGTTTGCATTTCTGTGTTGAAGCAATTTTTTGAATTTGCTAAGACAATTCTTGCTAGATTCAGGAACTCATGTTTTCCTTTAAGCCAGAATCTGTTTTTTTGTTGATTTAAAATAGGAATTTGGATAATTTACTGACTAAATTATAATTTAGACCAGTAGTGCTCACCCTTTTATGGTCTCAAATCTCTCAAACTAGCTTTTTTCTTTTGACTTTGGTAAGAAAGAGGTTTTTTTAGTTATTGATAACATGTTACTTGTTTTGCAACACATATAGCAGCTTCCTTGATATGCAGTGTGAAGAACACAAGTTTGTGGTGGATATCATGTGACAGGAAATTAAATTTTCAGCTGCCTTTTAAGTGCATGAGGAAGAGAAGAGGACCTTTGAATTTAGTAATCCCAGAGTCTAGCTGTTAGAAAAAATGATGCTAATTAAAATTAACTATGCTCCTTGTCAAGTGGTGAGGCATATGACTACACATTAGTCAGGAAATGGATGAGTGTGTACATTAAAGGCTTCCATTTTATTTCCATCTCTATAGACTGGTTTCACATTGGAGTAGCTCTATTGTCTGGGTTGGAAAAACATGTGATTTTCACTGACACATTTTTACATGGGTGAATATCACAAATAACACCTGAATGGTCCAGTCCTCTGGTAACATAAGTGGGAACCTTCTCTGTAACAGTACAGCTTACACTACTGTAAAACACCACTTAGAGTTATGACATTTATTTGCCTGTGAAACCCTTGCAATTCTCTTGCCTGAAAAGCTGAGTGTTTTCTCTACTGCTTTCCTTTTTTATCTGCTACAACACAAGGAAATTTCTGGAAACAATGCAGTGCTCTGGAAACGGAGATCCAAGTAGCAAGGGTTTTAAGAGAAAAAAATAGTTTCTTTTCCATTTATATTTGCAAATACATATCTGAAGAAGAGAGCAAGGCAAAAGGAGATAGATGATGTCTTCCAGATGACAGATTTCTGGATGGAATCTAAAGTCTAAAGCAAAAGAAAATTTTCATTAACATTCAGATTGCATGTCATTTTGATTCACACTCCCTAAGCAAGTTAATTTGGGCTGCAGCCAACCTTCTTACAGTGTGATGACAACACAACAAGCTTCACCACCTCTTTTCGTTGCTAATGATTCCTTGAGTGACAGTCGTGGTCTCTGAGCTCGGCACGACTCCTCACCCTGCAGCGACCTGCAGTATCAGAGCTGCCTCTGCCCTTGGCCCCCGCTGGGTTCTCTGCAGCAAGGACATTCTACCTCGTCAGGACGACAGCAAAAAGGGGGAGGATCTGCTCAAGACTGCACTCAGAGAACTGTATGCTTTCTGTGTGTGTTGCTGTGGTATCAAAGCCACAGTGGGTCATCTCATTCGCTCCCAGTGCCTCCACCCTTTCAAACTAAACAAAAAGGGGACAAAGCAAAAAAAATCTTCACCTGAACAATGGCTTCTTTGTGAAAATTGTAACTGTGACTTGCTTCTGTCTCAAATGGCACTATGGAAGCTTAACACTCACCAAGTATTGCAAACTGTTGATTATCACTTTAAGCTTTGCTAGTATGGGAAATATTTGACCCACTTGCCCTTGTGTATAAGTGCTATAATGTCTGCTCTATTTCAATCCCTTACCTCTATGGTAGCAGTTTATTCTGGGGCCTATTCAGCTGTCTATTAGTAAAGGCTAATCATGCTAATAATTCTTGAACTTATGTTCATAAAACACAGGGAATGTATGATTGCTTATTTTCCTGTTTAGAAAACCTGGGCACCATCTTACAAGGGTTTGGCAAATCTAAATTTATGTGTAGGTTATAAAGAACTCTGTAAAGCTATCCCTCAAGGGACCGAATCTTACTGGAGAGCTGCTGCAGTACCCTCAAAGTCAATGGAAATGTATGGGCTGTTTATGATCTTTGGATTGATTATATATATATACAATACCCCCCAAATCTCATCAATTTCAGTGGAAAAATACTGTAAATATGAAAGGAAAAAGTCTCTAGATCTGTAAATATTCAATGCAATGAGGGAACACATGCTTGGTTGGTAATTTTTCAACTGTGTTGAGAGTTCTGGTGACATGAATAGAGACTTGACTAGAGCTCTGGCAAAGGAGTGATGAAATAGGGAATATATTCACACTCATAGCATCTGTAAAAATAAAAACCACTTGTTTAAGAGTCTTCTCCCTGAAGTTCTCATTGGTTGTGCTGCTTCTGAGGCCCCAATATGATTTGTTTATTAGTAAACCAAATGTTACTTGGAGTTATTCTCTGTCCCTAATAATAATTGCTTTATTACTATAGTCCATCCTATTTTACCTTCCACAATAGGAGTAATCTGCATATCCCTGCTAAGCGTGGTCCTTGAGCCGTGCTTAACCCACCATATGTGCCAAAGAACTGTCTGAGAGGGTGCAAGTAGTCCAAAAAACTGTGAGGTGATGCTCTAACAATTTAAGCATATAAAAAAATTGAACTCCAGTACTCTTAGGGATATTGGTACAATGGAATTTACTTATGTATATGTGTGTGTGTATACATACATACAGAGATATATCAGTATAAAGGTGAAAGCAATAGGGAGAATAAGAAAGGAGCTTAGTAAAGGTGAGGACAATGTGCGTGTCTTGGTTGAGTGTGGTGTCTGAGGGATCTCTTCTACTTGTTGGGGAGTATCAGTCCTCCTGTGCCTGTGGAAACATCCTAAGCTGCTGATGTGCTGCCAGTAATACACAGACAACCAGATCATTTTTTTCCTCTGGTTGCTGTTACTATGAATTTCCCTAATGGCATGACTGGTTTCACAGGCTACAGGCATCTTTAGAAGCTGTGTCTATTTGCTTACTAAAGCAAGAGACAAAGTATTATGTAGAACACCCACATCAACTACCTGGGAGGTCCACTGAGAGCCAAGGACTTGTATTTAAGTATAAAAATACCATGAGTACTGACTTTGTAAATATGGGCAAATGAAAGAGCAGTGGAGACCAATATTTTTCCATGTGGAACACAATCATGTTTCAAAACCTTTGCTTTTCTAAGACTGTGCTGCCATCCTTCTACTGCTTTTGCTTCTTTTATATCTGGAATTAACAGCAGGATGTTTTGGCTTCATATCTGGAGTAAGAAGCAAAGGTGGAGCAACTCCAGTGTCAACATCCAGAGGCAGATTCAGCACTGAGAACTGCTACAATTTATAGTCCTTTCTAGCACAAAGCAAGATCTGTGAAGCAGCTGATTATACATTATATTTCAGTCATAAAATACTATCTATAAAAGTAGTCTGTTAATAGTGAATGAAAGATATTGTTTTGCATGTAATAAGAATTGTGTTTTATTTGCAGTTGAGGAAGGAAGGCCAGAAAGAAGTAGTCTGGGCATTTCCACTGCTCCTAGGCAAGGTCATGATTTTTCCACATATAATATCTGCTAGGTAAAAATGACTGTTCTTACTACATTTGGCCCTGCTCCAATCTTTGCTGTGCAGTTTTCTTATTTAGAATTGAGGGTTTAATTTTGCAGCTTCTTTAATTTCCTTTTTGATGCAAATATGCATAAGCCATTTCTGTGTGCACAAGAATTTTAGCATAATAAAAGCCAGTAGGGTGAATCTCTAGTTACTGAACAGACCACAGATTTCATCCATTTCATATCAGGATCTGAAGTGTGGATTACTTAAAAATGCATTTATTAAGTCTGACCTACTTTTTAATCTTCAGTATTTCACTGTGGTTTCTTTACAATGTGGGGAGCTCCAGGATCTGCATGCCCCTGCCTGTTCATACTCAGCTTGCTTTAGTCAGTGTAGGGACACAACATTCATTTGCAGTAGGCAATATCTCTCAATAGACCGTCCTGGGGCTGGGAACTGGAAATTCCTCAATTTAAGTTTTGTTGGTAATGCTGTCTTAGGAGGGTTAGTCATCTTTTCTGAAACTTTTTATTTGCAAGGTTTGTGTTTCAAGTGCTTATATTTGCAACTGTGCTTAGAAAAACTGACTCTGGGTGATGCTTGTAATGCTCAACCTCTTCTCAAACCAAAACTGTGCAGAAACTGATTTACTGTTATCTCAAAATAGGAGCAGCTTTCATAAGTCTTACAAAAAATAATTACGGTACGAATGAGACAAGTACTAGGATTATTGAGAGAGGAAATTAATATTGGCACTGCTTTGCCGCCTTATTAAAAATCAAACAGAATAAGCAAAATTTATAAAGTGTGACTAGAAAAAGGAAAATGGTAATCAAAATTAAAGACAGTGATAAGTATTTAAGGTGATGAAATAAATAAAAGAAAGAAAGGAGAGAAAAGATTGTTAGTTGCTACTAAATATGATGCAAAAGCAAAGTTCAGCAAAATAGTATGCTGATTTGAGATTTGTCTTAGACATTTAAGTAACAGGAAGATAGCACCTCTTAATCAAAATAGATTTTTAAGCACCTAAGCCTGTACATTTTTAAGCACTATTATATCACTTTTGCCTAAAGACTGACTCTTACTGGATTTATGCATCCCTCCCCCAATGATAGCACCTGATGCGATGTTACTTCTCCTTTTGTAGGAAATTATGATGGAATTATAGTCTCTACTAGTAATGAACACATGGAGAAAACATTTTCGGAAATTAGTTTGAAAGAATATAGCCAAGATACTTCTATATATGAGATCTGAGGTTTACCAGTAGACATTTAAGAGGAAAAAAATTCAAATTTACACACACAAACTATATTTGTTGAAACCATTTCTTAAAGTCTTAGACAATCTCAGATTATTTTATATGCATACTTAGTATAAGCATATATGTATTTGAGATATAATCCCATTATTAGCCTTGAAACTAGCAGTGAAACTATTTTATAACATAGAAAAAGACCCTTATTTTGTTCACTGTAGCTCATCTTTCTGTGTCTTAAGTATATTCCCTGGTGCTTCCACATATCTGATATCTGGGGGGGGGAAAGAAAAAAAAAAAGCTCAGAAGCTTCCTAAGAGGATGTGCATACTGTTAGAGCAAATTGATTTTGAAAAAAAACTAAAATTCAGGTAATTCAATTTGCCCTTAAGGTCAATAAGAGCAGGTGGAGTTAGATCTGAAGAACATGCTGAACCTCAGCTCTCTTCCTAGACTTTGTTACTTCAGGAAAGGTCAAGTGTGGAGCAGTGGTGCACTTTTATGCAATGGCACTGGTGTTACATAAACAGTGGCCCCTTTTGCAAAAAAAAAAAAACCCTAACACCAATACTGAGCTTTAAGAACATTGAGCAAATATCCCTAAAGAGAATGAATACATAACATTGAAATATAGCAACGACGTAGATGAATATTTTTCAAACAGCTACTATGTGTATGTAAAGAATACCCATGGTTATGGAAAAAAAAAAAACCCAAAAACAACAACAACAACAAAAAAAACAACTGAGTACCAGTTATGCTGTATAAATTGTCTGAAGACATTCTTCACTCAACACTGCTGTTTTATTGCCCAAAATTTCGGAAGTATCATAGCCCAAAAAAGTTGTTAACTTGGTGCACAAGCTGGTATGCAAAAAAGTATTGAGAATTCTTTGTTCATTTATCTGATTTTGTTTTGTTTTCCCTGATTCCAGCTGTTATTAGCTAGCTGGCCTGCCTGGATTTTAAATGGTGACAGTTGAGAATAGTTTGCTCTCAGCCTTGCATTGCAGGGCTGACAATAATGTTCACTGTGTGAGACACTGTCAGCCTTATTTCCACCATTCTGTTGGAGAGCGCATAATGTCTTGTGGATCAGCAACAGTGATGTCAGCTGTTAACCACATCTACTTTTCTGGCTGCTGCTTATGGCTTTTCACTGATCAAAGACTTTATTTGAATCTCTGCCTGACAAGAGCGAGCCAAGAAATGAAGTTTTGTGCTGCCTCAGAAGTAATATGATATTTCCTTTAGATATAGTGCTATCTCTAGCTCTCATAGGTACATTTGTTTCCGTAGAAGAAGCTCTACAGTGAAAAAAAAAATATAGGGTTTAACTATCATGGTGAGATATAAAGCCCAATACAGGACATATGCTGAACTAGAAAGAGGTTGCACTGTATCACATATTTAAATAGACTGAGTTCATTCTTGTGAAACTGCTGTTCGTTGGGGCTGCATGATAACAACATATGCAACCATCAAAGCACTTCTCAGCTTGCTCATTCTGACACAGGGTATGTGGCAAAGATGCAATCTGGTCCACAGTAAAAGTCAATGTATTTGCTAGGATGCAGACATGGCAGTTTGGTTATGACTGCATGCTTCATTGTTCACAGAAGAAACGTGTCAAGTGTGATTGCATTCTTCTTGCCTACTGTGAGGTTTTCAATACTTGAAATATGTTGATTTTTTTTTAAATGGTCTTATAATAGAATAGAGTGGTTTTATATTTTAGCATAGAATAAACAACTTTTGCTCTTTGTATCATTCTTTTATAGCTACTAGTGAATTTTGAAACAGACAGATGTGTGTTTATTGCAGTGGGGGAACAGAAAATCTTAGGAATGTACAGGCCATAGTACTGCAGTTGAGTTGTAATTAGCAACCAAACTTCTTCATTCTGATAACTAAAAATCTATTTCACAATGATCCTGATGAGGTGATATGGTTCCTGGAAGAATGACTTTGTTAGTGTCTCATATATTTTCTAAGCCAATAAAACAGTACTTTGTGCTAAACTCTTTCTTAGAAGTGTTCCTGAACCAATAATTTTACAGTTTGCTTTCTACGTTTATGACTGAGATGAATCAAAGTCATGTGTTGCATACACACAAATGGAAAAGATGAGTTTGACCAGGATATATCAGAAAGTACACCAGGGAATATATGTTAATGGAAGCAAAGAGATTACCTGAACTCGAAAATAATGTACCATTAAGGGCAGAATTAGGATCCCGATTTCATGCACGTACTTTGCTGTGGTTTTAAGAATTCATTCAGTGTTTATGTCAGGACCTTAAGAATGATTAACAGTTTATTTGCTTTCTGTCATGCCAATAATTTTTTACTAGTAGTAATTTTGATACCTTAAAAGACCCTTTTTCTGGAGGTGCTGCTCCATGAGAGTTTTTAAGCCTGGGACTCTGTATGATTGTCAGGTATATGTACTATTTTGTATCAATCAGGAAGTGAATGGCCTAAGTTTATAGTTTTTGTCACAAAATGGTATAGGACATATCACCTCAACTTTGCATATTTTATCCATTTATCCATTCTCTACAAAAATCCTCTTCTACATATAGCTGTGTCATCTTTTCTTAATAAGAAACAAATACAGGCACCTTCCTATTTTTTCCCATGGATTCATCAACTCTTGCACCACCCTTTGATTTTTGTTAGAAGCCTTTGTGGGAAATTGCATTTTAAATTCTTTCTCAAGCGTAAAATTGGGATGGTTGAAGGTTCTGCTCAGTAGAATATGCTCTAGACTTCAAAAGTTAGGATCAGTGATTCTGTTGTTTTCATGCACAGGTGGTACAGAAACACAATTAATTTCTCCCAAGCAGGTCAGTGAACTGATGACAGAGGGTGCTGGGGAAAAACTCCCCTGTTGCTTCTTGCTGGATCAGAATAGCTACAGAAATATAATCCTCCTGAGACCTAATGTGTGGTCAGTACTAGGGAAGAGAGAAGGATTTATAGCTCCTGTTTCTCAAAACACTGCTGTCTTGAAGAGTTTTTAAAGGATGCACATAATATAATCAATCCCTTCCCCTGCCATGTTCTACAGATCATTGATTCTTTGCTCAAGGCCATGCTAAAAGTTACAGTCTTACACTCAGTAAACTTCATAATAAATTGCTCTAATAAGAATGTAGTCTTTCTCTCTAAGAAACCATTCTCAAATTCAGGAGAATGTCCTGCAGGTCTGAAAAACTTCTTTTGGGAAGTTTTTCTGCTTTGTTATGGTATGTTAAGGAATATCAGAGTGGGAGGTTCAGGCTGTAGAACAGAAGTTTCCAAGCTCCTAGTAGATGAAAACCTGATTTGTAGTAAATGTGTCCGGAAAGGAAGGGGAAAGAAAAACAAATTAAACAAAACCATATGAACTATTTTAAAACACAAAAGTAAATAGCAATAATAACTCCTCAGAAGCTGTGCTACAGTTTCAGCTTCCACTTGCTCAGAATCTCTGTCTAATCACTGACTAAAACTGCTAAGCACTGGAAACCTCATTTGCAGGAGCAGAGCTGTGAAGGAGATAACAATAAAAGGAGAGATTAAAAGACAGTAGAGTTTGTGCTTGAAACTTTGACTTCCAGTTGGCTTCCTGGGTCACTTTACCTCTGTCTAGTATTCAGGTCACAATATGTTAATGATGATAGCAAGAAAAAAACTTCCTTTGTTCTTGATGATGATTTCTTTGCAAACAAGCTATTTTGCATTTATGCCAGTGAGGAAAAATAAGCCAAGGAAACAGAAAGCTAATTGACAACCAAATAGGTTGAGTATGGGGTACCCGGAATAGTATTATGCTCTTTACTCCTTGCTTGCTGACTATGCAGAACTCTACAACCAAGACAACTGAAGTTGCCCTTCTCTTCTGCTAGGACCCACACACCAATGCCTTAATTCCTTATCTGAATTAACTCTGGAGAAATATATTACTGAAAAGAAACTGAGAAGCATGGTTTTCATATGGGTCAACTAACTGCTTAGTCTCTTATTTCTAAAGACAAACAATCTCTTGAACTTGCCTATTTAAAATATAGAATAGGATATCTGATTAGTTTTAAGGGGGTATATTAAAGAGCTGGATAAAAGGAGTATCTTTGATATAGATGTACCTGAGCCAGATAGAGGGGTTAGATACATTTTGGAGTAATAGTACACGTTTTCCTCAAAAGGCCTTGCATTCGTCATTCACTCCCAATGGAGGGATGTGACCACCACTCTTCTTCACTATGACATAATAGAAAAGGAATAGTGAGGAAAAAATCTTATTCTATATGCTTTTCTGAAATAGCCATAACCCTTAACACAGCTGCAACATGAGTATATGTGCCCACATCTTCAAGGAACTTCCCTTCCATTGAGTTGATCCTGATCCATAGTCCCAGTTATTCTAATCCTTCCTCACCCCCTGAAAATGAACCATGAATTAAATGCTTTTTTAAAAAGTACTTTCCCTATAAATTGAATTTGATTGGTATTTTATTGGTCTGAGAAAGAGTAAAGATAGACAGAAATCAACATATACATTCCATCAGGCAGCCAGATATTCTGTACCACTAATGAAACTTGGTTTAAAAACCCCCAGCGTGCTCATCAAAGGTACAGCCTGACCTAATCCTGTTTAGAGGGAGTGTATATGACACATTCTAATCTAGAGACTACAAATTTTTAACCTAAATAATTTTATGATTCTATATTTCTATGATTTTGAATCAGATTTATTAAATGTGGACATGTGTAATTTGATGGTAACAGATCCAGGATTTCTCAAGTGGTTAAACACTTTCATGTCAAACATATATGAAATAATTTGATCATTTTATCACAAATTAATAAATACAAAATAAATCAGAAAAAATCTATTTTTGATAGGACTTTAGAAACATAAATGATTTGCATTTGGACTTTTACAACATGAGGCATAGTATCTCTACCAATATAAATCTCTAATGCCTCTTTAACTATTAAATCCTGTGGCAACAAGTCAAATGCAAGTTCAGACCCACAAGCTTACTGCTAGTGGGAAATGAAAGAAAAAGACAGAAGGAGGGAAGGAAGGAAGGAAGGAAGGAAGGAAGGAAGGAAGGAAGGAAGGAAGGAAGGAAGAGCACCATCATCACACATCCTTCATTAGTTCATATCTATTTATCAAGTAAATCAATAAAATATTACTGTAAAATATTTTCATTATTACCTTTTTATATATGTTAGGCCTGACAGGTAATAATTATTTACAAAAAGATTCAAATATGAGTTCTGTAGCTTGCACTAGTTGGCTGAACTTCTTAAAGAAGGAGAATTCATGTTCTAATATAGTTATTAAAATACCCTGTTGTCTGATAGACTTTCTCTTCTTCTGAGGCAAATCTTCAAGTCTTGTTTTAGTCAGGGGAGCTTTTTGGAGTTATAAAAAGTATATCAGTGTTTCTACATAATATATTTTTAGTAATAAATAAGCTTTTTAAAATTCAACAACGGAAAAAAATAAATGAAAATTGAACAGATGAGAAATAGAAGCAGTTACAATAGTTAAAAGTAGTCTTTGTTATATTTTTGGAATTCTGTGATGACTTTAAAAAGTTTTGCCCAGAATAACTCCAAAACATCTGTGTATATGCTTAGCAATTATTTAAAACCATTACATGTTATTTAAATTGCTTCTACCTACAAATATGCAAAGTGATGTTGGACACAGTGTTAGAGTCTGAAGACAAGCATATTGACATACAGCCAAACACTAAAATAACACTTTACTTCCAGGGAAAATATCTATCTTTTGATGCTTACTCAAATCTTTTATGTTCTCATACTAGTGAAAAAAATTAATTACCAAACATTTTCTTATCTTAGGCATACACCTCAGGTTTAAAATGCTTAAAATGTAAACAGGAAAATGAGATGTGCTACGTGTTCCAAAACCATTTTACCCAGTAGCAAAACCTGGTGGAAGTAGCCAGAAGTCTGAAAAAAAGACCAAAAAGGTAGAATTAAAATAAAATATTTTTCTGTCATCTTCCTGTGTATGGGATCAGTGCATTATCATGACAAAGTTCTGACTTGTGGTCCTATTTCTCAAGTTTAAATTCAGCTAGAGTTTAAATTCCAGTGCTGTTATCCTGTCAGTGATGAAGGCCAGCAGCATGCTGGCTTGTGTCTGCATGGCACAGCCAGTGCTGGGGTAAGGCTTGCCCTTCCTTTACTTGCTACTTAGACTATACCTGGGAGCTGGTTTGGGCCCCCAGTTCAAGAAGGTCACTGAAAAACTGGAGTTCAACAGAGGTCACCAAGATGTTTGGGAGTCTGAAGAACTTATCCTGTGAGGAGAGTCTGAGAGAGCTTGACTTGTACAGCCAGGAGCAGAGAGGGGCTTCAGGGGACCTAAGAGGAGTTACACAGCAGCAATGGGGAAGACATCAAGAAGGCAAGTATTTAGTGAGGCGTGTAGCAGGAAAACAAGAATCAGTTATTACAAACTGAAATAGGGGGAGGTTCTGAGTGTAATTACAGAAAAATGTTCACTATGAGCATGTTTAGACAAGGGACCAGGCAACCCAAGGAGCTCCAGCATGTCCGTTCTCCGAGGTCTCCAGGACATGGCTAAACAAAGCTCTAGGTAGCATGGTCTTAATTTGATGCTGATCTCACCTTGAGGAAACACTTGAACTAGTTCACTTTCCAATGTCCCCTACAATAAGAATTGCATTCTGTCTATTTCTAGGATCTGCTGCTTCTTTCAGGATTGCTATAAAATATGCTGCTGCATCTTGCATATTACTTCCTTAATACATTAAGGCCCTGGAGTAAGGAACATAATTCAGATTTCCCCCAGTCCTTTGAGGTTGCTCTGTATTCTTGAGGGAGTGGGACAGTTATCCCAAAAGACATATTATGATAACTATGTAATTAAAATCAGTGACTTAATGCAGACTTTCACATTGATTTCCATAAGAAATTGAGGTTCTTCTTGAGTTCCCATTATGTTTAGTATCGCTATTTAATCTCACCTTTTTGTGTTCAATTTCTATGCTGTTGAAGCAGAAAAGTCTAAGACCAGATATCATGGAATACCCTGAGTGAATTGTGATTTTCAAGAGGCCATCAGCCTCCTAGCACAGCCCTTTGTCACTTCAGCCAGTTGGAAGGGCTGTTTCGGTGTCAGCCACAAGGAGGTGGTGACTCAGGTTTTACCACTGGGTTTTGCAGGACTTCACTGAGAGCAAAGAAACAACGACACTTGGAACAGCAAACCTCACATTTGGAAAATGCTAAATCCATATGGCAGAAAAGTGGCAGCTTTATCCTAATGAGGATATGATTTTCACAGCCTAACAGGGGTTTGAATACTGGATGTCCCCAGTTTCAGTTTTGGAAATAGTGGTATTCTTTTGTTGAAAGCTTTCAGTAGCCCTGCATTTGAGGCTCCATGGGAAACCTTTGAATACTCCAGGTGCAAAAAGCAGGAACCAAATCCCAGGATTTTACAACGGCAAATTTTGGACAGTATTCGTAGTACTGAATCCACCTTCAGCTTAAAAGATTAAACAGATAATGTGCAAAAAGATGGCATTAGTTATATGCAATATTGTTTCATAGTCTTGTGCCAGTTAAATATCTTAATGAAAACTGTATGAGAATTCTCCACTGTGGGTTTCACAACTGCTTCTGACCATTTTCATTGCTAATGTTAATTATATTTTTTCTTTTCACCGACAATCTAAGTCTATACTGTATTAGGATTTGGTTATGATAGGTGTTTTACAGTCCCCAAATAATGCATTAGGCGAAAGAAAGTGAGAATAAGGGGGAGTGGGTCAGGAGCAGGTAACAATAGAATGTGAACATTTCTTTTAGTGACTGGCTCACCAGAGAGACATACAGCCTCAACGGATGAATTTTAGCCCTAATTAGGACATTGTCAGTGGAATAGTTACTGCCCTAATCAGGAACTGTGGCAGACAAGTGGTTTGTTAGACAGGTTGTAAAAGACAGACAATGCATAATAAAGTCACCAGAGACCAGACAATGTATTGATGATGATCCCAGTGCTCTTTCCAATGCTGCTCTTTGCATTGAAATTTTGGGATTATTCCTCTGATAAATGTGCTCCTTGCTGTATAACTCTGACCTTTGAATGCCTTTGTTAACATACAACACACTTCCATTTGATGCTAGGATAGCACAGAGCTTTACAGGAAAACTGGTATTTTTATTTTTTGTCATCTGGAGAATAATCGTGCAAGTGTGCCAATGACTGTAATTGTTGAGTGGTTTATATCCTGACCACTTGGACTCAGTTTTACAAGCTGTTTTGTGTTGTATTTCAGTTTAGGAGGAGTGTAGGAAACTCATAGTAACAGAAAAACAAACAAATCCCACAAACCAATCATTAAAATTGTTCCAATGCCCATAGCAGCAGTATTTTTATCACATGGTTTCCTTATGCAGAACTGTTTAAATCTGGTAGCACCAAGATTCTGGGGGGCAACAGACAGTATTTGTCGTCTACTTAAGGCTGTCTGAAACTTTTAAAATAGATCTTATAGCTGAGCCCTCTAATGGCCTAATGCACTCAGAAGTGGCTTAACAACCTGAGGGTAGGAAAGCTCTACAGACAGACCCAGACAGACTCCATCAGTGGGCTGAGGACAGCTGCAGGAGGTTTAATAAGGTGAAGTGCTGGTTCCTGCCCTTGGGTCACAACAACCACCTGTAGCACTACAGGCTGGGGAGGAGTGGCTTGAGAGCTGTTAAGTAAAAAGGACCTGGGGATGCTGGTACAGACGGCTGAACATGAGCCAGTGCTGCCCTTGGTGGGCAAAAGGGCAAAGGCATCTTGGCCTGGACCAAGAGTAGGGCAACCAGCAGGACCAAGGAAGTGGTCATCCCTCTGTAATTGGCATTGGTGAGGCTACACTGCATTCAGTTTTGGATCTCTCACTTCAAAAGGGGTATTAAGGTACTGAAGCATGTCCAGAGAAGGGCAACAAAGCTCGTGAAAGGACTAGAGAACATGTCCTGTGAGGAACAGCTGAGGGAGCTGGGTTTGTTTAGTCTCCAGAAGAGGAGGCTCAGAGGGGACCCCATTGCTCTCTACAACTCCCTGAAGTGAGCTGGGGGTTGGTCTCCTTTGCTGTGCCTGCAGTGAGAGGACAAGAGGAAACAACCTCAAGCTGAGACAGGTGAGATTCAGTTTAGATATTAGAAAAGAAATGTCACTTTTGAAGTGATCAGGCATAGGAATAGATTGCCCAGGGAGGTGGTAGAGTAACCATCCCTGGAGGTGTTTAAGATGTGCCTGGATCTGGCACTGGATAATGTGTTTTTGTGCTTTAGGGGTTACAGTGGTAGCACTGGGTTGACTGACTTGATGATCTTGAAGGTCACTTACAACTTTGACAATCCTATGATTCTAACATGCAATAATAATGGTAATTTCAGCAGTTGTAGAGGTGAGAAAACTCAATTAGTAATATGTGCCAAGGAAAGTGGGTTCATGCCCTTTTTCATGCCAAGTACAATTATCCTACAGCTACCTGAAACAGAAACAAAGTAAATTATCAAGATTAAAAAAATTCCATAGGAAATACATTTTATCCTGATAGCATTGCCATGAACACTTCCCATCTTGCCCTCTGTACAGAGCAGGGGTGTATACTTGTTAGGAAGGCAGAATTTAGGTCAGGAAGTTTGTGGCTTTTAAGGCATGCTGCTCATGGAGATTAGACTCCCATATCCCATCTTGTGACTTACTACTCATCAGATAAGGACATTTCAGGAGCTTACACTTTTAATTCATAATGGTAAAAAAACACATGGCAAATAGTATTTCAGGTACGGTCATTCATCATAACTGGGAATATGGTCACATGGAATATTGTTATCCTCTGACCAAGAATGAATGAATGAATGAAGGTAGACTTTTTTAATCCATCAGAATCCAAGAACATTGATCTACTTTGCCTAGCTTTATTTCTGAAATTATGTCTGAAATTATTTATGAAATTATTTCCTGTTTTCCTTATTTTTTTAGTTGCTCCTTTCCCCATTTTCTCAGCTCTGCATTAATAAAACTGCTGCTTGACCTTCTGTCTTGATGCTCAGACCTGTGGGAAATCAATAAATTGCCTAGCATGACAGCAGACCATCCACTAACACAGAGGAAACCCTAGGTGAAATAAATGCAGCTTCTGATACCTAACCTGGCTCACATCCATCAAAAATGATGTGCAGAGAGTGTGGTCTTGCAGACAGATGCATCCAAGCTGGTGGAATCATTTTAGAAACAATGCTGAGATAAATGACACCAAGGTCTGAATGAGAAACCATATGGCGTTAGGATTATGGAAGGCAGACATGGAACTGGGAGCCACTTTTCCATTCTGTGAGACTTATACTACTAGCAGCTGGGAGCTGAGAAATATGAAGTGGAAGCTGTTAGACCTTCTTACTGAGACTGATATCATCAAAGGTGTTAGTGTGGATATGTCCAGAACTCATGGTCCAAGTCCAGCACCCACACAAGGAAAAGTGCACAGATAGATTTTCACACTCAGATGAATTCAGAAAAGGCTACAAGGATTATCTGGAACCTGGAAAGTTTATCTTTACTGTGAGAAATTGAGGAAGACCAGTGTATTTAATCTATCCTCTTGTCTTTTGAAAAATAACTTACTAAAGGTCCATAAATCTTTCTTCTTGCCATGCAAGTATTCTGCCCTGGAAATCAAAAGTGTTTGTGTCTAAGAAGATTAAAGGTTTCTGATATAGGTCATATTTTTAAAAGAGGATAGTAATAGGGCCAAGTCTGATATCTGGCTATCTGACACTAGAAAAATTTCAAACTGAAGTAACTTCAAGCTTGTTAACATTGGAAAGAAATATTTTTCCATCAAGGTTGACTCAGTAAATGTCTTAAGATTGTGTTCTAAGTTAAACACAATTAATTCAGACTCTGTAGGCCAAATCTTACATGGTTAAAGAATGATGGTAAAGTCAGTATTACAAATATATAATTGATAAATAATTAATCTGCTAATTTCAATTTACTAGCTGAAAGTAAAAAGTAGTAGAAGTAGTTAGCTGTCAGCCTGCCCCTGCCTACTAACCGCTCATAGATGGTCCTATGAAATCCTCTCATTAATGCCTCCTTCAGGTATTATTAATAAAAGTTGTGTAGATCCAGTGGAGGAAAAAATTAAGTCCTGTATTATCTCCAGAGTTAATGGTCAAACAGATCTTATCATGGAAGGTGGCAGCCTCACCACTGTGAGTGACAGACTGTTGTTATTTACATAGAGCTCGTCTCTGCCTGGTGAAAAATCTGACATGGTGGTGAAGGTCTTCTAGTGGCTCAGTTGCTAAGAGATAGGAGGATTTGCTTTGATGCAGATAATAAACAGCTGTTTACACAGCATGTTTGCACATGCTTTAATAGGATCACTTTGCTTATTTGGGTTTTTCCCCTACTGGTTGCACTGTGTTAACATCTGTCAAACAACAAATACCATTACCTGAAATGTATTAATATTAATAAAGATGCTATTTTCATCATGGGAAGGACATGAAAATAAATGTCATTAAAAAAAAAATTATTTTAATATCTTTTCTCATTTGAGGAAATTTACCTATTCCTCACATGATTTCTTCACCCCTATGTGTTTATGAGTGATTTTATCCCTTAACTCAAAATCAGACTGAGCATGAATAACTTGTAAATGGCTTCACGATGTCTTAAGCCTTGATGCCACGGGTTATGATTGTGCTGCACACAAGCCACACAATTTCATTAAGTAGTTAATGGAATGGACATATTTATGACTTTTGAGTGATCTAAAGCATATCTTTTGAGAATGGTACCACCAATCTGGTATGAAAGGTCTTAAGTGAGAAAGAAAACACTGCATCTATAAGAAGTTGTTCCTGCGCTTAATCACACTTAACATTTTGTCATGGGTTGGACCAANGGGGGGGGGGCTTGGCTGCAAAGGTGGGAGCAGCCGAGCAGGTGGGCCCAGAGCTGTGTCCCGGTGGGGAGGTCCCTCGTGGAAACCTGGAAGGGTCCCGCGGGCCCCGGCCAGCAGGGTGGGGCCCGGGGGCCCCCGGTCTCCACGGGTTACGGCGGTAGCCAGCAGCAGGGTGGGGTGGGGCCTGGCCCTCACAGTCTCTCTCTTCCCCCGAGAGTGGGGAGGGGAGGCCGTGACGGGGGTCCTGGCCAGACCCCACAGACCACAGAGCCCGGGGGGAGCCTGGGTGGATCGGCTCCTGGCCACCCTCCCCCACTGCAGGGGAGGAGGTGGCAGGNAGAGAGAGAGAGAGAGAGAGAGAGAGAGAGACAACAAGAAGACTTCATGGATGAAATGGACTATTTCTCAGTAGTTTTGGGGAATGCTATTCTGGTTAGGGTGTGGACTGAGAGAATCTTCACTGAATACTAGATAAGCATTTTAAAATGGCACCAGAATAAGGCTGAGATTCTACAGCATTGCGGGCGGCTGTAGGTTGGGACATTGACATGAAAGCCACCAGGAGGACAGGGTTTTCCTGGTGGTGGGTGAGATGCATGAATTGTTTCTGGGAAATGAGTGGATTGTGGGGAGGAGGGGAGGTGCTTTTTGACATTTCAAGTTTTTTTCTTTTTTTCTTCTTGTGTGTGTGAATAAACTATCTTTGTAATTCGTAAGTTTAGGGCTGTTTTGCCTTTGTTCTACCCTTAGTCATGGTTCTCACAGAAGGGCAAATGGTCAAACCAGCGCAATTGGTGGAGATGCTGGGGGAAACAGTTTAAACCCAAGACACATTTAAAAATGTGCATCTTAAATGTAGTATGAATTTAGCTTTGCTTTCACACACTGAACACTTTTTAGTGCCTTGATCTGAGGATAACAAGTTAGAGCACGTGGTACATAGCAATACAGTTTGAGGTACACCATCTTTCTGCAGCTTTCTGGCTTTGCTTAGCAAGTTTAAAATTATGAGAACTCTCCTCCAAAAATTTACTTAGAATTCTAGTGCAGCTATACATATCCTGTGGACAGTGGGTCACTAAATTTCTTTCTGGATCTCTTATCTTTGCTTCACCATCACCATTTTGGCAGTATTATTTCTCCTGGATACTGTGGCTATCAGCCTCTGGCCAATATTTATTTGTTGTATGTCAAATAGAAATGTGCACTTGATTGCATCAGCTTTTGCCCATATGGAGCTTTACATGAACAGTTTAACAATACTCTTGCTTCAATAACTTTAATATAAAAGGCTGATTCTGTAATTCTCTGCTTCTAATGGATACAAAAACCAGAAATGCAGGTGTGTTCTCTTAAAAATAGCTATCAGTAGTAATTTAATATTGTACACAGTAAAAATGTAAAAATTATCTTAGTGTTCTATAACATTTATAGTTTCCAGAGCTGACAGACTTAAAGTAAGTAAAACAACAGCTATTTCCAGTTTTCATATGAAAGCTTCAGGTTTTTTTATTCCCATGGTCTGTTTACATTTTTCTTTTCAGCACAAGAAAATTGGTTTACAGCATACCAGGTTTTTTTTTTTCCCATAAACACACTGAACTGCAATTCATGAATACTTACTACAGAGAAGTTAAAGCTTTTATTTTTTTTTTTTTAATTCAAAAGAAAATTTGGTGTCAATAAGAAAGATTTTCTATAATTGAAAAGAATATAGATATATAAAGACATTAATCTGTAAATGGACAAAAAAAATTCTCAGTCTTTCCTCAGTCCCATCATTTAGCTTTCTGATAAAGATCACTTGAATTTTTAAAGGAATGTTGGAAATCATAATTAATACTGTTTTCCTTAGCACATCTCTTAACTGTATGCTTATTGACTCTGAAATAAGCATTTCTGTTCACTTTGGCCTTATTCACTCCTGGACATGTAGGTTGTGATCCTTACCCGCTGGTTATTTCCAGCTAAGAGACTGGGCACCTCAGCAGTTTCCAAAAGTTCCAATACACTTATCACAAATTTTTGAAGTTGGGTTTTGGTTTCGTGTTTTTTTTTAATATCCATGTTCCAGTGTGAGGAGTTCCATACATTGCTGTAGGTCATTTTACAAATACTATACAACAATTCATAACCATGATCACAAATTTATTATGTATCAGAAGTACTACTTTTAACAGTTTGATTGCTGGTGAGTTTTTCAGTTTCTTTATTAGCTGATCTCTAGAAGCATAGGTCAACATTTCACAGCTTTTCATCTTTACTTTTTTACATCTACTTTCTCACTGCTAAGGATGTCTGATAACTTTAACAAACACATTATAATTGCAAGAATCTTGAATAATCTGCTGTTTTTAAATGGCAATGCAATCTGAGCTAATCAAGGGGATTTAAATGGCTTTCAGGAACTTCAGTGAACACCATGTTGTGTTCAAAGCAGGGGTCTGATTCCAGCTTCAACAGAGTTTGGCAGGAGGTGGGAGCATCTCAGAAGTGCCCTGCATCTTTGAGTTGTGAGCTCTGCCAAGTCCATTACCAATGTCAATCAATCACAGCTGCCTCTCCTCCTTGCTGAGCTCACCTGGCATGGTGGGTCCTGCTGTACAAGGGAGAACATCACCTGCAAGGAGAGAGGGTGGCTGCTGAGGTCCTGCATTCTGCTGGGTATGGTGGCTCCAGCATCCAAATGCAAAGTCTTTACTCTGTGAGTGCAGAAAGTGTCTCTGGATTTCCAGTGAGCTCAAAGTAACTTGGGATGTAATACTGAAAACCTGGCCTGGTAGAGAGCAAAGGCACTGCTGGCTGCAGACACAGCCTGCATTTTTGGAGAACAACACCCATGGAGACAGAGGCTACATAGTGTAGTGGGAATACAGTATAAGTGACCTGATAATATTTTCCCGGAGTTTGTCTAGCTTCTTGCTTCAGGCCCCTGCCTCAGGGATAATGCAATCTGTTTTTATACAGCAGTAGTAGTCACCTAAATAAAAACTTTCTCAGGAATCACAGCAAATGTTCAAAAATTACAGCAAAAACTACCAGACTGTCTTGCACAGAGATGCTTCCACGTCTTGGTGTTAGACTTAGCTGCTTGTGAAAATTTTGCAAAAAAAAAAAAAAATTGGCACTAATTTCTGAGTCTCAGCTTCAGTCAGGCTATGTGCCTGAAGCTGACACTGACTTGTGTCTACAGTTTTGAGGTGTCTTCATTAAAGGTATATTTGGCTGTTGCATGCATGAAATGAGCTTTACTGAGTGTGTCTATCCAATCTGCCCTGAGCAAAGAGGAATCCAGGGAGAAAAATGTCTTTCCCAGTTTCTAGAAGTTAAAGAACAATAAACTGACATAACCTTCTCGCTGATTTCAATGAAAAGGAAAGTTGAAAGCAGAAAGCAGAACCTACCTGCTTCTCCTGTGTCACCATCTAAAACGTTTGAAGATGGTATCGATTTACTCTCTTTTACTGGGGTGAGACTAGGCAGGGACTTGGCAGAGAATCTGCTGCTTTCTTTTTGTTACCTTGGTGCTGAAATGAGTGTCACAAGCTGGCATCTATTCTATTTGGGACATAACATTAGAATAAGTAAACAAATTATGCATCTCTAAAATTATATGCAAAGAATTTACTCTGGTTAACTGTCTTTACTTGATATTATGTGTCAACTTTAATTGTGTTGCTCTTCTCTTTGTCTAAATTGACTAAAATTACTTTTACTGATATTATATACTAAATTTCAAAATAATCACATTTTGCTACAACATTTAGTGCCAAATGCTAAATTTTCTGCACAGTGGAGCCTCTGTTTTTGTAAAAGCTATGTTCCTAGCCTCCTGGCAGCTCATTCTCAGTTCATGTGCATTTACTTACAGCTGGCACAAAAAGCAGAGTTTTCCAAGGACAATCTGCAGACTTGGAAATTATAACCTCTATAAAATTTTTCGTGATCAAATTTTGTTTTCTCAGGCCTGTTTTGTCAGATGATGGCCTTAGGTAGAAATACTGGAGTCACTGAGCTGCTAGGGTGGCATGTCTACCTAGGATTACATTGAAGGTAAGCAAATAGCTTTTAAATAGCAGGGACTTTTCCCTCTGTTGATTCCATTGCATGGTCAGCATTAAGGACCTTCAATTTTTCTCATAGAGATATGCTGCCCACCTCTCAGTCTTTGTTTTTAAACTTCTGAATTTTTTGGTGGTGTTTTGGAATTTGCTGTTTTTGTTGGGTTTCTTATCATTGCAGAAGTTTTAATGACATTTAAGATTTATCTGAGGGGTATATCCAGAGACTTCAACCCTTGAGAGTGTGCCAGAAAATTAGGAAAAGTGTTAAACCAGTACAGAATATCAATCTCTAAAATAGCATATATAATGTTGTTAAAAATAATGACTGTTGCTTTAAAAAATAAAAAATACCTTATAGCCTCAGAATATGTCCTTGTCACATTTAGTAATGTTTTTATTCAGGCATGTGATTGTAGTAATTCTGTCAGGCTGCCAGAAGAGTGAAACTGTTGCCCAAGAAGGTAAAATGATTTGTACAGACCAGCCCGGGAGAACAGTGGCATCAGGAGAAACAGACTAGAGGCCATCAGAGCTCCATATAAATGTTTCAGCAATTTGGTGACAGAGGTTTTCCACAGTCCTTCTGATCCCCATAGGAGCACTCCAGGAGGTAAGGTGCTGTGCAGTGCAAACACATTAGTGGGGTCCTCACTGATTACCTAAACATACTGACAAATATCTACCATGTTCTGCCATAAGTATTTTTTTACAATATTCAGACTTAAAAAACCTGATATTTTAAAGTTTGGATTATCTGTACTGTTTTATATGTTAAAATATATAATTTGAAATCAGAATTGTGTGTGTATGCAGTCAGATAATATGGATATACAATCCGTAAGTCAGAAAGTTCTCAAGTTGTACAAATTGGTTCAGCTGTGGGATCTAATGCATTGTTTTGTTCATGCTGGTATTTTGAGATTCTTAAGTGAACAGCTTGATTCTTAAGTGAATAGAATTTGAATTCACAGTAAAGGTTTGCAGTCAACTGGGGAGTGTAAGTTTGTGTTCCTCACTTGCAAGACAGTATAAGTCACGAAAGAGGCTGCATTTGCAAAGAGAGGAGCAAGAATGTTGTTAGTGCTCTGTAAATCAGACAATAGAATCAAACTAAATTAAGGGAATTAGGAAACTCCCACTTCTGTAGGTGTCTCTGCTCATGCTACAGTATTATAGTATTCACAACAGAAGTAGTAATGGCAACTTTATACAAGGGAAAATTAGAATGAAAATCTGCAGTGGAATGTATTTTTAAAAAGGGACCTGTTTGAAGTTGTAAAATCAGCCTGAGGATTGAAGATGAACAAGTGATGCCTTAAGTTCTAGCTTTCATATTTTCCAGATTCTGTATTGCATTAGTATATAACTCTGAACTTCATATAAAGTGTTAGCAAGTTCTCTTCACAGTTTAGTTAGACAAAACAATCCTTTTCCAACCTGAGAACCAAGGACACTGTTACAGCTTCAGGCCCAAAAAAACAACAGCAAATTGAGAAGAGCAAACTGGGAGGATGGGACTTCATAATCTGAAGCTGTAATTGGACAACTAACCCCAATATGTAAATGGTCCAAAACTTACAAAAGTGTGAAACCTCGTGACTCAGGGTCCGTCTTGGGTGTATCCTCAGCCAGGCTCTTGTACTACCCAAGGTGTACCCAAGGCCTTTCTAATAAATACCTACTTTATTCCTTTAACACTGTCTAGCCTCTGTTCTAGATAACCTCTCTAGGCATCACAAGGAAAAGTAAGATTTCCTGCAAATGCCTTGTAGGGCACTTCTGCCATCCTGGGGATAATCTAAAAATCACATTATGCCATAGTGGTTCTGTTTGTGCTTGTCTTGGTTTGAAAGACAGGTATCTGCCAGGAGAAACCAGAGCCATCCTTGGAATGGAGAGTATAAACCCCCTCCTTCCCTCCAAATTGGGATGATCCAATTCTACCAATGGTGCAGTGAACCCTAATGGGCCATTCACAGATGATATCTCCCCAGACACAGGGTGGTGGAAGAGATAAGGCAACACTGCCCACTTGGTTGTTATCAGTTGACCCATTAACAAAAGGCACCCACCCCTTCCCCCAAGACATAGAGGAAAACATCTCTCCAGCCTGTTTCAACAGATGAGAATAGAATACACATTTTTGGTTACATATTGCAACCCAAGACAGTGCTTCTGTTTAATGAGCCTCAAATTAATAAACCCTCAAATTAGCAAAAAATAACCATTCCAAGCAAATAGAAATTAGAATATCTTTTCAGTTGGATGTTGGATTTTCTTTTTAATTTGAAATGATGAATTAACATGTTGCATTGCTAAAACTTCTCTCAATGACTGCATATGAACACTCAATTGATGTGATGTTTTCATACCCAGTACTTCTTAGATATTATTTTAAAAACTATCTCCATCTCAGTTTCTCTACTTGGTTGCACAGATGTAAACCAGAAGTAATGCAAATGAAATTAACAAAGCTCCAATTCTATAAAACCAGCCTAGAAGGCAGAAGAATTAACTTTTGGAGCCTCTTTCTCTTCCATTTCATGATACCACTCAGAACTGTTGGATTAACGGGAAATCTATGTCATTTACATTAATATGAATAGAGAGTAGACAATTTGGTTTTATTTTCAATAACCATGATAACAGTAGCCTTATGCCTTACTATATAAAACATATGCTCTCCATAACTCGTGTTCATACAGAACTGGCACACGTAAATTGCAGATTACAGTTCCACTAGAACTGAACTCTATTGCATAGGTTACTACTACAGACCCAAAGCTATGATTTGCAGTCAGATTCTTAAATTTAAGGACTGACATGTATACACTGCATGCTTAAGTTCTTATGTAGTTATTTTAAGACTAGTCAGCAAGATCAGTGGATTCTAAATTATTCAGCTTACCAGCCATCAGATATCTGTTTCACAATGAGAAAAACTGCTTTTCTAGTCTGTGTTAGATCTGCACTGAGAAGTTTAGGGGTGTGTGTGCCAATATAACAGGAGGGTTTACTAACATCAAAGTGAAATGTTTGAGATGTGAGGCAGCACTGCCTCCTCCTGTTCTGGCCAGCACCAGTCCAGATGAAAAGGCCATTTGAAAAAGTAGATAGAGCTTGGAGCTCATGTACATCCTTTTCCTCCTCTTACAAAGATTACTAATTTTTTTATCAGCTTACCCTCACCTTGTCCAGCTGCCTTAAAACAAACGAAGTGGAGAATTCAGAGAAGGCACAAAAAGGGAGAAAGAAGCTTTCAAGAAACTTCTCAGAAGTCAAGTAAATCTAGCTAATATTGTCCCATACATTCTTTAGCCTCTCATATGAATGAAACTGTCCCCATACCATTTTTTGAAATGGCAAATGTTGATGAAAGGGAATTGGAGGCACCCTGGGTATATCACTATAAATAATTTTGGAATAAACAGTCTTAACAGTTAGGCACGCTTTGTACATAATACTAATAATGTATAGTGATATTAATAAAACCAAAAAAATCCTTGCTTGGGATTTCAAAAAATATATGGAATTGCAATATTTTTATGGTTTATAAATTAAATTTTAATGCGTCAGAAATGTAGAGATTATAGTATGAGAAGGATTCAAATAATCTGAGTGTGTTTATCCAAACTGCCTATCCTAAAAACCTTCAGACTGAAGTGTTTAATTATTAGTCCATTTATTTTTAATATTTTTCTTCCAATAACATTAAAAAAATGCCGTATATGAAGTGCCAGTGTTATCTTTTTTTTTTTTTTTAATTTGAAGGGAAAAGCTTTGATTTGTGATTTACTCCTGTAGTTATTTGTTCACTATTTCAGGCTTTATATGAAGCCTCGTTCCACTTTCCGTAACAATTTCTGTGAATGTTGTCAATGAGTTTTCAGTGCTTTTCTTCAAAATTATATGCTATTTATCTATTTCATATGGAACTTTCACAAGACTGTGATCTCAAGTCACACCATCAATAGAAAAAAATTAATTTTACCTTTCCAATGTTTATAAAAATTCTGCATTAATAAATCTAAGTGTTTAGGTTTATTCTTGTCTGAATGGCTTTTAACTAACTTAATCCTTTAGATTTATCTGCTTTTCTTCAAGATATAATTTTGCAAGCAGAGCAACACGCTGCTCTCTACTCAGACTGTAGAGTTCACCAAGGAAACTGTACAACAGCCAGTGCAATTGCTTTCTCTAATACTATTTCAAAGGATGAGAGAATATGCTGGAAACCTTGGATCATGTCTTATCATGCTATCAGCAGCATGCAGACCCCAGGCATAGAACAGTCTTATTGGCCATGGCTATTTGGTGAAGCCTAATCTGTCTATCATTTTAGAAGTTTACTTATTTGATGCTTCACTCTTCCCTGATTCTGGATGCCACATTGCACTCAAGAATGATGAATTTGTTTCAGATTTCTGAAGAATCAATGTTTATGGCTTCTATCTAAAGCTGACTCTACCTGCCAGGGCTTTCTACATAAATGTTCTATATCACCTTGCTGACACCAAGATGCAATTTACCAGGAAAGTGAAAAATGAGCCATTTTGTATTCTGTGAACATCTTTAAAGCCAATGTATACTTTACATGGCTCTGACAATGTTTATATTTCACATTTACAGAATATCCTTCACAAAAATCATCTCAGCAGGCACTTTAAAAATAATTGCACATTATCACTGCCCAGAGTCCATTCCGTCCACCTTGTTTGGGTTTGATCCTGATGATTCCAACCATTCAGTCCTAACTAATCCAGAACTATATCATGGTTTGTGTCTTCTGATGTGAAAGTATATGAAAAATCTCATCCGTGTCTCTCTATGCCGGAATTAACACAAATTTCAGAAGAGGTGGAAGTTTGTCCAAATATTTTACAGATATTTCCCCCTGTTTTCAACGCTGTCACAATCCTGGTGCCTCTTTTGTTTGCCTTCAGATTAGCTTCATTTTATAAATAAAGTTGTATATAAAAGAAACTGATTTGCTCTACCAATGTAATGTGTTCTTAATTGTATTAGGCTACAAAGCCACAGACAAAAGCATGGCTGTGTTGTTCAGACTTGAGATTAAAGTTCTCTTTCCTTTCTTGTGATAAACCCAATGACATGGATATTTTGTGAATGTATTTGCCCTCAGCAATTTCCTATTTTAAATTCATAAATATAGTGTACTGTATAAGAAAAAAAACCAAAACAAAACAAAAAAACAACTTGTCCCTGTGCCATATAGTACATATATAATACACAGGGCCCTGTGGAGGTCACCTGAAGTGCATGACCCATTTCGAATTCCTTCAGTTTGCATGATTTTGTCAGGCTTAAGCTGGTGATGATTCTGACAATATTTCTCAGCTTCCTCTGCTGAACATTGAAAACTGGCTTCCTACTGCTTTTCTTACTGATGCTAGCTTTCAAATTGATGAAGGCATAATTAAACAAAAAATCATCCCATAGATAATTATAAAACATCACTCAGCCTATCATTTGAGCTGCCTGGAGGCATTTTAGATGCTTGTTTTTATTTGTGTTATGTGGCTTTTCTATAATACTAATAACTGTATTTTTCCTGTACATCTTTCTCTAATTCCTCTCAGATGATGTCAGTTTATGAGACTAGTTTAATTCTCTTAGATGTTTTTCCAGGAATCAGTGACCTCACTCTGCAGGATTGGACACTTGGAATGTGCAAGTGTGCAGTAAACTTCCTGCCTCTTGGTATCAGCTCTCCCGAGGTGCTTTCTGCAAGTCCAAATCTGTGAGTGAAGAAACTGCAATGATGCCAGAAAGCTGCTCTGAAGTCCCTGATGATTCTCAGAAGCTATTTTGCTTGGGGGGTGATTCAATTATGGCTAAAATCCGTTCAGCGAATAATTTTGGTTTGCAAGTATAAAAATAGAAAATATTTTCAAATTGAGGATTGTACTCAAACTGTAATTTGAATACATTGAAGAATGGTTCCAACTGTGGAGTCTGGGGGCTGTTCCATTTTTACATAAATGCTGAGACTGCAGATTTATGTCACGACCTCCCTGCTGAAAACTTCAAAGGCATTCCTTCCAGGCAGAGAGTTTATTCTAGAAGAGTGGAAGTTCCTCCCTGAGGTTCAAAGGGTTATTGCTAGAAAACTCATTATCTGTAGGGACTAGTGACTTGAGTAAAAATCTGAAAAATATTAATATTGCCCATGTTCACAAGGTTACAGGATGTGAGCATTGGTCAAGAAATTGAATAAGGGGTAGAAAATTTTGGGGGGAAGGAGAGGGAGTAGGATGAGATGTGTGGATGTGCTTACAGTATAAAGAAAGAGATTTTTCAAGTATGGAAAAACTTTTTATTCAAAACATCTAAATTTTGATCTCAAAGTCAAACCAAGACTGGTTTCAAAACTTCTTTTAAAGAGCCATCAAGAAAAGAGGGAAGGCTCCTTGTTGTTGGAAAAAATCGAGAAGTGGTGGAAAGTCAGCCAAGTATATATTTGTTAAACTTTCCCTTGTCCTGTACTTTACACAGAGACAGATATCAGGAGGTAAGATGCCTGGTGTGGCAAGACAGGAAGAATGGAGTTGAGGTTAAAAGCTTTCTATATATACAGACTGCTCAGTGTCAGCAATACTCCTTCCTTTTCAGAAAATAGTAATTTTCTCTTCAGTAGCACGGTCTGCTTCAATATCTATAGTCAATTGCTTGCTCCTTGCATTCAAAGTGCTCTTCTACTCAGAAGCACATATGCCAAAAGATTAATTAAAGTTATAGGGTAATTAACTGTGTGTGTTGGGTACCACCACATACAGTTCCAGAACACAGAACAATGAGAGCAGAACTTTCTTGTGCAAAAAGAAAACTTTCTCAGTCGTTGATGCCATCTGACAGCAAGGTGCAGAATGGCTCCCACTGACCCAGCAATCTCACCTTTTTCTTGTGCATATTATATCCATAACACATTTCAGAATATGAATGAGTATATAAAAGTAAAAAAAAAAATCCTCAAAAGCATATCCCACCCTATTTTTCATGGACAAGGATAAGAAAGCAAACTTTTGGCAGGCATCAACCACAGTGCCTGTCACATAGGTCACTTAGTAGAAGTGAAATCTGTGAGAACCTCTGGAGTTCAGGACCTATGTATACTGAATGCCCAGGCCATATCTGTTCTCAGAGAGCTGCCTATCAGTGCTAAATCTAGGGCACAGGTTATACTGTCAGGCAGTCAGAACATTTAACCAGTTTGTATGTACCCTAGAGAAGAGCAATTTATGTCTATATTAGTAAGTCACACATTTCCAGGTACTCTTGTCAGTACTACAATATTTCTGGAATGACTGATGAAACCTTTGTCCTGAGTCTTTCCAGGCAATCTTCCCAGAGTTTTGTTTGCAAAATTTGAGAGTTAACTTAGGGAAGGAAACATTCCCAAAAATCAGACCAGATACTCTGGAGAGTGAGCACAGACAGTTTGGTCCCCTTCAGTCATGGGATACAGAACAGGTGCTGACACTGTGTCAGTTAACCAGCAGAATGAGGTGTGTTGTCTAAGTATGCTGATCCCTTGACCCACTACTGAATTAGAAGGAAAAATATTGGCCATTGCATTTCTTGCCCCCTCCCATGTGGATATGTGTATTTTTTGCACACTTGCTCTCTTTATGATCACAAAATGGTTGAAATGGTTGAAATGGTATTTTTTTCAAAATATTTTCATTTTAGTTGAACATATGTTCCTATATTCAATAATTAACAAAAGACGAAGAGAGCTTATTGGCATATTTATGTCTGTGTGTGTGTTTAGTCCCCAGTAAGTAAAGATGCAAATAAAAGTATTTTCAAGACCTTAACTGTCAATGAAAAATAAAAGCTAAAAGGTCATATTTCAAACCAATGAATACTAAGATACTTTTTTCTGGCTGTTGTACCAGTAACAAGTAACTGGAGTACAAGTAACTACATGAGGATATATCATGTGCTTCACAGATTTATGCTGGACCCTCATCATGATAGTATCACAATTTATTAAACAAGAAATTAGATTGAAAATGTGAATTCTGACTGAAATTAATTTTAAATATAACTATTATCATCCATGTGAGACCAAAAGGGCTTCTCACCATTTATGAGTTGAGATGGAATCACTTTTCTTCCACTCAGGTTTTCTTACATTCACCCCATATGAATGTAATTACACTCATGGGGATCCTTCAACCTCTATATTTTGTTCCCTCAACTGCAGCCGTGTGTTTGATAAGATTTTAACAATATTTGTGCTACGTAATGGCTTGTAATAGGCTCCAGAGTGATTTTACACTCTAAAATGTACTTCCCCAAAGCACCCAACAGCAAAGTGTAACTATCAGCTACATGGAAAATAACTGCCATAGAGTCTAAAACTCTTAAAGTTAATGCTATAATACTAAAATATTGGAGCATCTCACTTTATGACATGAAAAGCCTTTATCTATAGTATTCTAACGCTGCAATTATTTTTAGTTAAATGATAATGGCTGCTAGTTTTCCTTGTTTCCTGATTGAATGTGTATAGAATGTTATCCAATTTTCATGACTTTTTAAACTTATATTTCTCTTTCATCTACTAAAGAGCAAAAAGAAGTATAACTTAAAATCAACAAAATAACTGTGCTATAACTCCAACTGAAATACTTTGTATTCTTAAAACTCAAACATTTCCCAAGAGATTTGAAAAACCGCTTTGAAAATGTAAGTGGGAGTGTCCTCAATATGACATATATATAAATATTACCTACATAATTTTATTTTGAAGTCTGAAAGAGAAAATATTAAGGGTTGCATTGTATTGTCATAATCAAACTAATTTTTTTCATGTTCTCCTTAGTTTGTATTTCATACACCAAAACTTAATTCTAAGAATTCTTCAAATTTATTGGCAGTTGGATCTTCATTTTTTTATGTGCCATCCCAAGAATAATCTTGCTATGTCCTCACAGATGACCATGCTTGGGTTTTAGACTTGTAGGTTCAACACATGTATTGTGTCATGGCATTGGAAGTCAGATCCCCACCCACATGCTTTCTCACTGCCCCTCCTCAACAGGATGTTGAGTGTAGAAAAAAAGGTGAAAAAGCTCATGGTTAGAGATAAATACAGAGAAATCACTTGCCAGTTACTACCACAGGCAAAATAGACTCAATATGGGGACAATTATATTTATTGCCAAGTAAAATGATTTGTACGATGAGAAACAAAGATAAAGTAAACCAACACCTCCATCCCACCTTTTTCTTTTCCCCTGTAAGGCTCAATCTCACTCCATTGCCAAGTCCTTTACCTCCCCTACTCCATGAGGTGCAGGAGGATGAGGAATGAGGGTTGTGCTAAGACCATAATAGCTGTGCTCTACAGCTCCTTCCCCCTCACACTATTTTTCTGTGTCTGTGTGGGTGCTTCCACAGGCTGTTAGGAAACACCTCCTTCACCATGGTCTCTCCATGGGCTGCTGGGCCATCTCTGCTCCAGCACATGGACCATCTTCTCCAATTCTTTCTTCTCCCATCTTAGTGTTCCCAAAGTTTGTTTCTTCCATTTTTTCTCCCCTGCTCCTCTCTGTCATTTGGTGATTTTGCCATTTCTTAAATGGTTTCTCCAGTGCTCCTCCCACCTTGTTTGTGGGCTCAGCCACGCCCTGCGGTGAGGGGTTGGATCTGGCTAGAAGTGGCTGTGTCCGGCTGGAACCGGCTGTGTCCGGCTGGAACCGGCTGTGTCTGGTTGGAACTGGCTGTGTCCAGATAGAACCAGCTGTGTCTGGCTCCCCTCACGGAGCCCTGGCTGCTGCAGGGGCCTGGATATCTGCAACCCATAAAAATATCCTGTGCTTTTAAATAAGGAAGTTTGAATATTGATGAGGTTTTGTTTTTTAAAAATGTCTAGGTACCATTGAATTTTATTTTCGATTGTTATGAAAGCATTAGATATCTGTATTCGGGGTTTTTTGCACTTGTTAACTCTCTCCTTCTTTCTTCCTTCTTAGAAGTTCATAAAGCCTCAAAAAAAAGAGACTTTTTTTCCCTAATTCAGCCTGGACATTCTGAAAGACCACAGGATCCAGAAATTAATGGGTTATACCGCAAAAAGGTGTAGTGTCTTAAACCCAGAAATGCAGTAATTGATTCTCTGATTCTATTCTATATTATTCTATGACATTTTAACATAACTGTGTAAATATCAGCAGGTCAGCCATGATCTTTCTAAAACTTTCCACCCTGAGAACTCCTGAATGAGTTTGAAATCCACAGGCACAACCAACATCAAAATAGCTGAAAATTTTATTGAAAAGAGTATGATTATGAAGACATTTATAAGACATCCTCTAGTTAAGACTCAAAAAATTAAGAAGTAATTCCATACAGATACATAGCTCAAAATTTCAATCACGATACATTTCTATCTTTGATCACTAATTAAAGGGTTTTGTTTCTTTTCATTCAGCACTAGTTTTCTTCTCAATTTCCTGCAGTCATTCAGGTTAATCAATGATTTAATCATGTTATCCTTCCATCAGTTTAGTCTAAAATCCTTTTGTGGGATTTTTGCAGTTTAATAGAGCTAATTTTCCAATTAGAAAGATCTGAAGAGATCCAGATTAAGATCTATCAAGAACCCACATAACTATCCACTATTGATTTGTAGTCTTGAATGTAAAATCTCTGACTTTCATTTGAGATCTTTCTGTCTGTTTTCATGGACGCCTTCCCATTCTGTCTGAGGATCTTGTTTAGGGAGATCATTTTTCCCTTGCTTTATTTCTCATTTCCCATGACAATCTTCAGCATAGTAAGAGCAGGATCTGTTACCTAATGACATTCAGAAATTGCACTGAATCTCAAAATTTCCAACTGCATCTGTTCCATTTTCTGGCCCTGAAAATCTCCTGTTCAAATGCAACAAGATATAGGACTTTCAATTCACACTTATTTCTGCCACCCTTCCTGTAAACACTCTTTCTCAACAATAGATGATACAAAGAATGAGAAGTTATTACACTGATGCAATTATTTGAAATAAAATGAAATAATTCTGAAATCATTTATTTGAGGCTCAACATTTTGACAGTAAGAGACATTACTGGACAAATGACAGCACAATCATTTCTTACCTGAGGATCAAATCTTGCATTTCCTAGTGTTGCAGAAAGCCACATGTGGTTTGAAAATAATTTTGATATCTTACTGTATCTTTTTAATCTTTTTCATATCTTAATAGCAGGACAGGATTAATAGTTACGTCTAATAAGCAAGATGTATTTGTGTCATAGATTTAAGCAGCAGTAATGATGTTTTCTATTGTCTTTCACTGTTTGCTTTCTGATAGTCACTAATATTTGTTTTTGCAAATGTTTATTAATGTGTTGATTTCATAGAACTATTTTCAATATTATTGTAACCTCATTTTTGAATGAGAATAGTAAGAGTAGAGCTCATAACTCTATAGGTATATCAAAACTTCTTTTACTCCTTTTAAATTACTTTGCATTTATCACCATCCAGTCTTGGTTGTCAGATTATTGTCCAATCCCTCAACACTATAAGATATTCCTGCAAATTTCCACATAGGACTTTTAGTTTTATCACCCTGAATAACATATAAATAAACTTAGTCACTTCACTATTTGTTCCTTTTCTACCTCAGTATAATCAAAACCAAATCCAGGCATAGATGTCACTGGGATCTAACTGGAGCTTCTATTGACAAAACCTATCTTTGATTCCTACCTTTTGCTTTATCCTTCAACCAGGAATTAATTCAATTTGAAAAGACTGTTAATAAAATAATCTTTCAAGATTCCAGGGTCTGCTGTTGCTCACTGGATTATTTATTTCTTCCAAGAACTCTTAACACACCTGCAACAAGTGATTCTCCATTACAGTATCTAAGCTACTTCTCCCTCATCATATGATAGTTACCTGACATCCACTAATTCTACTCATTCTTATAATTTCAACCATTTTACTTGGAATGGAAGTTTTACTTGGTTGATTTCTTGCTCGCTAGACATTACTTTACAATTTGACATCACATTTATTAACTTCCCATCCCTACATACTAATGGTGTTTTATGTGTTAATGTGCTCTGAAGAACGTGGTGCTTGGATGGTTCTTCAAGTTTTTGGGCGACTATTTATTTGTTCTATTTTTCTTTTTTTTTATTTGAAAAAAAAAATTCTTTTGTTCTTTTTACTGTTCTTTAGAAAATTATTCCAGTCTGACAATTCTTCCTTATATCAAGGAATTAATTTAGATTTTCTAGTATGAGCTTGTATTTTCAATTAATTTAGTTTCAAATAATAATTATATATCTTGGTGTGAAATATATTTCAATTAATTACAGACCACAGACTGCTTATGTGTTAAACTGAACTTTCAAAAGATAAAATAAATTGCATAGATGTATGCAAACTTTTAGCAGAGCTGGTAAAAAGTAGTAAATACTTATGACAGGAAATTTCCTTCAAACCTGAAATCTGAAATGAGAACTCCAGAACATATATTAAAGAAAAAAATGCTAACCAAGTCTAACTTATATATGAATTTTAGTTTTAAAAAAAAATCTAAGCTTTTCAGGATGGTTCTTAAAGGATGGTAATTTCCTCTTTAAGGACTTCAAGCAATTACACCAACTTTTGAGACACCTTTTAACAAAATATTTCCCACAGATATTTTACAGAACTGTAGGTTTTGCAGGCTGTATCATCCACATTTGACTTTTACTCTGACTCCCTTAGGCCAAAAGCTCATGAATCATTATTTTACCTGCCTGCTGAGAAAGGAACTGATTCAGTTTATGTGGGCTGATTCATCCTCTCCTTTCTTGTTCCATTTCCATAAATAGGCCCCAAAGTATTGTTAACTCTAATTTCTTCTCAAGTTCTCCCTTATAATCCTACAGATTTGCTCTTGGTAGAGGAGGAAATTGAAAGGGACAAGAGGTTGACTTGTTGGGATTTTTTTTACAAAAAAAAAAAAATAGAGGGAGGTTGTGCATGAAAGACAGAGTAGGAGAGGAGAAATGTAAAGGATAATATCGGGAAATTTGAACCATGTGAATAGTGGTAGAGATAGCTGGGGTCTACAGGTAGTTTCTATGCAAAACTTGAGTGCTCCAGACAGCACAAGAGTGCCAGGTGTTTCATAAAAATTATTATTCAAAGTCATAGTTTGTTTCTTCCCATGCAGTTAATGACAAAAATTTCATCATTAACAGGTGCATACAGCTGTGCAATATTAATCCTCTTTCCATTCAGAGCAACAAGGCAAAATTCACTGACTTTTACACTTGCTAGTTTTGAAGGTGTCACCTTGGAGTGACACTGAAGTCTTTGAGACTGGTCTCACAAATGTTTTACCCTGCATTTTGGTGTCAGAACAAATTACCTTATGTTTTAATACAAATTACACTGTTGAATAAGCTGAGAGTACCTCAATAGTCTGATTCTTGTATATCAATTAAAGCCTGTTAGCGGGATTCAAATATGTTTGAAAAATATTTTTAAATTTAAAGATGCATTAATGTAATAGATTTGTGCAAAATTAGTCACATATATAATATTAGAAAGCATCAGACTGCTTTTCTATCTTTCTAGGTTTTGCTTTGCTGACGCTGAAGAACACTTGAAAACAATTGATGAATACAAATTTGTGCATCTTTTTCTTCATCTAATTAATTAAGCACAGCCATTTTCCTTAGGAGCCAACTGTAAACAGTGATAAATAAATAATACACCAGATTTTTCATGCTGTCCAGTATCTCATTTTTGTGTATTTTTATAATTATATATAAAAATGTAATTTTTCAAGTCCTAATTTCAGTTGCGAGGTTTTAAAAGTCCTATGAAGACAGCTACTAACTAATGTTTTTGTAGGAAAAACACCCCATGTCCTTTTGTGTTTCTAAAAAAATATAACCTGTGCAGTGCTTCTCTTTTTTGCTTCTGAAAGATTTTATTCATATGCATATATTTTTCCCCACAGGAATTATTTTTAGAAAATAAAAATGCCTTGAAGGTTCTGTGTGCACTGTAGACCTGTATTGTTTTTGCATGGCCTGGTTTTTGGTAGCAGGTGACAAACTCCTGGAAGCTTCCGCCACGTCCAGCAGAGCCAATCCTTGATGTCTCTGAAGATGGACGAGCTGCTGGCCAGAACTGGGCCAATGAGAGAGGTTCATAATGTCTCTGGGATGACATATGTAAGAAGAAAATCAAAAACTCACACAGTGTTTCTTCTACTCAGAGAAGAGGAGGAGGGGAGAACATGTGAGGGAAAACATGGAGATACCAAGGTCAGTGCAGAAGGAGGGCAGGAGGTGCTCCAGGCACCAGAGCTGAGATTCCTCTGCAGGCCGTGGTGAGACCATGGTGAGGGAGCTGTGCCCCTGCAGCCCATGGAGATCCACAGGGATGCAGAGATCCACCCACAGTCCCTGGGGATCCACAGGGGATGCAGAGATCCACCCACAGCCCGTGGGGATCCATGGGGGATGCAGAGATCCACCCACAGCCTGTGGGGATCCACAGGGGATGCAGAGATCCACCCACAGCCCATGGGGATCCACGGGGGATGCAGAGATCCACCCACAGCCTATGGAGATCCACAGGGGATGCAGAGATCCACCCACAGCCCGTGGGGAACCATGGGGGATGCAGAGATCCACCCACAGCCCATGGGGATCCATGGGGGATGCAGAGATCTACCCACAGTCCCTGGGGATCCATGGGGGATGCAGAGATCCACCCACATCCCATGGGGAAGGTGCCCACATTGGAGTGGGGGGATGCCTGGAGGAGGCTGTGATCCAGTGGAAGACCGGGTGGAGTGAGAGGGCCCTGCTTCCAGGCTGGAGCAGTCTGTCCTTGGAGGACTGCACTCCATGGGAAGACAGACCCACGCTGCAGCAGTTTTGGGAGGGCTGTGTGCCCGTGAGAGGGACTCACATTGCAGCAGGTGGGGTTTGGCTGCTGCTCGTGAGAGTGGACCTGTGCCGGAGAAGTTCACAGAGAGCTGTCTGCCATGGGAGGGACCCCACGGTCTGACAGGGGAAGGACTCCTCTCCCAGAGCAGCACAAGAAAATCTCGGTGATGAACTGAGCAAAACCCCCACACCCTGTCTCCCTGTGCTGTCTTTGGGGAGGAGGGAAGGGGTGGAAAGAAAAACTGTTTTAAGGGCTTATTTTACTTCTCATTCCTCCTCTGATTCTGTTAGTAATAAATTCACTTTGCAACTTTATGTTGAACCTGTTTTGCCCTTGAAATATTTTCTTCTGGTCCTTAACTCATGAACCCTTTGTTAATTTTTATTCTTCTTTACCCAGCTGTGGCAGGGGAGAGTGAATGAGAGACCCTTGTGGGTGCCTGGCATTGGGGCAGTGTGAAACCATGACAAGACCATACTGGAATTTTGTCACACCTGTTAGCTAAACTTAGGACCTCACAAATTTTGACAACCTCACTAATAAAAAAACAAAAAAACAAAACAAAACAAAAAAACCAAAACAAAGAAACCAAAACCAAAACAAAAAAATAAATTAAAAAATTTTCTGCTTTAAAGAGAAATATGCACCATATACTTTTACAGATATCTTTTCTGGTTTTAGTGCCTCTTGAATTTATTTCTCATAAATGACCTCATTAAACCCATCTGACAATATTAATGATGAAAGCTGTTTGAAACTGTAACACTCATCATGTTCTCATCAGCCTCCTGTAAAAATGCTGTTGACACAAAACTCTAAATTATTTCCTATGCTCAATTTTCTGGAATGTCCATTTTTCCAAACAGCAAAGTCATATTCTAACTTTCTATTTTTAACGCTAAGAACAAAGGTTGAAGTTAGTATTCATAATCATATTTTAAACTTTACTTTAGAAACTGTAACTGAAATGGTTAGAAAGATTTGGTTTTGGTTTTACATGGGGTGAAAGAGAAAAATAAGTACTTGGAATTTTCTATTTAAACTATCCTAGGCAAGATATGTGATAGATACCAGTGCAGAAAATGGCCTTGTTATTTCTGTGGATGCAGATAGAATGTACCTAAGAAAAATTATACACAGTTCTTCTGGAACTTCTAAGGCTTAGAAGGTTGTAATTTCAGGCTGTGCTTAAGGTGACTTCCCAATGGGAAAATCTATTGCCTTGTAAAGATGTTTAATAGATGATCTGCCCACCCTTGCTCCTCTGCAAACTGTTGATTTTAAAATGCCTCACTTTGATGCTAATCAGTTCTAGCTCTGCTGAGTTTAGTAGAAATAGTCTCCACCTCAAGGCTATCAGTGACCTGAGAGGCAGAAACATCTTGCTGTGTTAGTTGCATTTCCTGCAGGATGAAGGTGTCTCAGCTATGGGCAGTGCATAGTAAGAGTCTTTAGTTTGACTGTTGAGGAAGGGCTACAGCAGTAGGAGAGCTCAGGACCACCCCAAACAGGCTGCCCTCAAAGAGAGTGTTCCAAGGATGAGAGAATAATGGGAGTATTTTGAGGATGGCTAGTGTTGATCAATTCATCCTGCCTGATATTGGGCATTTATATGAGATGTTAAAGAAAATAGTCCCTTAATAGTCAATTATCAAAGTTCTTATCCAGTACTTATACAGTGGGTGGGATAAGGATTCCCTCCTGCCATATTTCCTAATGGTGGAAGGCACCTTTATGTAAATAACCATTTTGGTGAGAGAAGCGCATGAAGATCAAATCGCAGTTTATAGAACAGAACCATTAAAATTGGGAAAGACCTACGAGATCATCAAGTCAAACCTTTGACTGAACACTGCCATGTCAATTAAACCGCTACACTAAGTGCTACATCCAGTAATTTCTTGAACAATTCCAGGGATGGTGACTCCACAGGTTGAGGATTTATTATGGTTTTGGTTGGGTCTTTTTTCATCTCTGGGATTCTGTTTCCAGTAACCTGTTCTTAGGCCTGTCTGCCTCCTTAAATCTCTTTTCTGTCTGTCTGAGATGACCATAAATCAGCCGGGACCTTGCCAGAATATTGTGTATCACAGCTCACACAATGAGGCAATTCCTGTTACCCAGCAAGGCTGTCCGAGAAGAGGGCTAGTCATGGCTTACAACTTCTCAGCCTTCCCAGAGGCAGTGTCAGACAATTGGCCTTGCAGGGCACAGAGCCAACTTTTCTCTCAGCAGAGCTGTGTTCATGACTAGGAGCAAGATGTGGACATGAATCACCGGTGTGGCAGCCAAGAGGGCAAACTGCACCCTGAGAAAAACCAAACAGCATCAGCAGCCTGTCAAGGGAGGTGATTGTCCCTCTGTGTTCAGCATTGGGGCTGTCTCATCTGGAGTGTTGTGTGCAGGTCTGGACTTCATGTCATGAGCTGGTCCACTTAGTGGGTTTAGGGGAAGGTTTCAGGTAGGCACTGAGCTGTTCTCCCTGGTATGACAGGACAAGTGGGATAGGTTCAGATCTGCCCCAGTGGATATTCAGACTTACCCTTATAAAGCATTTCTTTACTGCAGTTGTGGGCAAACACTGGAACAGGATTCCTAGAGAGGTGATGGGTGCCTTGAACCTGTCAGTGTTTAGGAAGCATTTGTACAATGCCTTTTACAGCATGGTTTAACTAATGGTCAGACCTGAAGTAGTCAAGTAGTTGGACTAGATGATCATTGTGGGTACCTTCCAACTGAACTATTCTATTCTATTCTATTCTATTCTATTCTATTCTATTCTATTCTATTCTATTCTATTCTATTCTATTCTATTCTATTCTATTCTATTCTATTCTATTCTATTCTATTCTATTCTATTCTATTCTATTCTATTCTNTATTCTATTCTATTCTATTCTATTCTATTCTATTCTATTCTGCTAAATTCTAGGCAAAAGCCACATGCAGGCTTTAGTGAACATAGCCTCGGCTGAAGACTCCTGGAAAAATGGAACCCTGTACCTCAACTCTGAGTGGTTTGTTACAAACATCAAGCCTACTGGGAAAATTAGATGTACATTTTTAGTACGTTTCCTGTCTGATGGAAAGCTTTTTTTTTACCCAGCAGAAATTGACTGCTGAATACAACTGTGTGAACAGCAGGAGTCTGTAATAGGAGTAATAGGAGTCTGTCTTTTTTTCTGGGTGATACCTCCTTACTTTGGCCACAAATATCTTCCTGACTTTTTGATATAAACTCATTCAATCCTCAAAAATTAGTGACAATGTTCCCTAAATTCTCTGTCTCTTTATTGTCCCTTTCTGGTGGAAGCCAACAGATATTACAAATCTAGAGGATTTGTAACAGATATTAAAATCTAGAGGAAAACCTTCTGAAGGTGACTGAAGGAGGCATGCTTTCCTCTGCATTTTAAAAAAGAATTCACAGCTGTACCTAACAATATGGAAAACTGGGTGTATGCTGAAGCCTGCTACTTCTTTTGTCATTCAGCAAGCACCAAGATTCCCATTTCCTTTATTGTCGTCCTGTACACATGCTAGGGCACTTCTGAGTCTTTGCATATCAATTAGTCCATCTTATTTTCAGACACTGGAAAGTCAACACAAAAAAAATCCCTCATTAAAAAGCTAGGTTTCTAAACATCAGAAATTTAAGGAGGACATGGAATCCAACATCCTGCTCAAAGTGGGGCTAGCTTCACAGTTAGGATTGCTCAAGTACTTCTCCAAGTATTGAAAATCTCCAAGAACAGAGATTCTGAAACTTCTCTTGGCATGCAGTGCTTAACCACTCTCATACAATTATTTTTTTCTTACATTTAATTGGAATTTCCACTGTTGTGACTTGTAACACCCCTTGTTTTTATTTCTGATGACTTCTAAACCCTCCACAGTGAGCACCTTGGGATGGAACAGGCTCTGCTTTTTGGATAAAGTTGTGAGTTAAATGACTTGTTCAAGACCAATCATCAATTAAAAGTCAGAACCCAGGGTCAAGTTGTGTAATTATCCACAGACAAATTGACATTTCCCATTCTGCTGTAAAGAAAGAGATGAAAGCAATAAAATCCCACAACATGAGTGGCTTTTCTTTTTCCTGAGAACTCTGTGATTACTTATGGTAAGAGTTGCTCAAAGTGTAGTTGTCAAACCAAAAAAAAGTTTGAAATTTCAGCTTTTCTTTTTTTTTTCCCTCTGGAATAGTTTCCAAACTATTTCCATGAGCTGAGAATGTATTTGGTATTTGTAAGTATTTGTTAAGTCTTTTAGACTTTTCAGATTTAGCAAACTGGCCAGATTGCAATTTGTTTCTGAACCGTTCACCTCAGCTTTTTAGTTCTGTGAATGTCTGATTGTTTTTTTTTTCTTTCTGAAGGCTGTCAAACTTTGCAGACAGTAAGATGACTGGCAATCTGACTATAGCACATAGGAAGGCAGTGACATTAGTTGCAAATTCCTCAAAGTGTCAAGATTTACAAACATGTTCATGAATACTCAGCTGTTATCTGAACATCTGCTAACTGTATATAGATTTATTCCATGAACCCACTAAACAGAAATCTATCTGGTTTTCATGGTCGGTATCATTAATGTCACCAGCAGAGCATTCACCTGAGGTGAATGATCTGGCTGATCTCAGACTTCTCCTAAATACAGCTGAGCCCAATTTCCAACTAGTGTCAGAAAAAGCCTCAAAACTTTCTTCAGGAAGATGAGGTAAATATTAATAAATAATTTGCTCAAAAATATCCACGAAGCATTTACCAAATCTGGAAACTTAATTCTACTAATCCCAGTACAGAGCTTTGCAAGTAATTTCAGATGCAATTTGTGTTCTCCCTAATTTTTTAATAGCTTTCTCCCCAACAGTAGACCAGTTCTATTTACAAAAATGGACACAATGTACACATTTCCTATGGATTGTACCCAGCCTGCTGGATTTGTCAGACAATGTTAGACTCGATGGCACAAGCTGGTGGTTTCCAGTCATTTACCTTTCAGAAACAGTATTGGGTTTTGTGTTGTTGTTGTTGTTGGGTTGTGGTGTGTTCGTTTGTTTTCACTAGGGAATGGGAAGGAAGCATTGTAGCTGCACTTGCTGGGATAGAAGGACAGAGATCTGCGGTGAAACATTAATGCTGCCAGGCAGGGTACTTAAAAACAGACAAAGGCGCTTTTCAGTCTGCTGGATGGGAATCCAGTGTCATGTCTCAGAAGCCCCTCAGGGTGGGGCAGACATACTGCTGCAGAACCACACTTGAGGAACACCAGATACCAGAGAGGTGTCCACAGAAAGTGAAAGAATAGGAAATTTAAAAAAATAATTAAAAATCTTACCTCTATGTAGTACTGTTTCAAATTTCTGCGATGTCTCAAGCTCAGCTGTGTTTTGAATTTTTTTTCAGAATATTGCAGTATCTAGAGACAAAAACAAACAAACAAGACTGCTTGTGTTTCTTTTAATTTCTTTCTGATAAATACTGCACTGTAATGGTTCTGTCCTGCATTTGTGTACCTTACACACTGTAAAGGCCACCAGACTTGAGATAACTTCCTATTTGTTTGGGTGGAAGGGCCAGGACACCTTCAGGTCCTGTTACTGTCACATCTGCTGCAAGGGCCTAGAAATGTAATTTTTACTATATGTGCATTAGTTCAAATTCTGTGATGAATTTCAGTTGTGGGTAACTGTTAATCTAATTCAGAATTTTTTTTAACTTCCTCAACAGACATGAACACTACTATTAACTGAAGTGGAACTGTTTTACTTCTTTTCATATTGGAGAGTTAAGTCCAAAACAAACCAAAAGTCCAAGTGAATTCAAGCTTTGTCCACATAAAAATCCTAAATTATGGTTTATAGAATATAAAAAATTTAATTTCATATTCATTAACTAGTAATATACTTTGGTGTTGGGAATACTATTTTTCCAGCTGCTCACATTTCTTTGACATTCTGCAAAGTGATCTGTCTCACAGAAGGGTTACTTGCTGACTAGGTCACAAATATTTCCAGGCAATAGCAGAAGCCTGATTCCTCTGTTGTATAAAAACTACAAAAGCAAGCCCAAGCTAAAGGATGTTCTAAATCAGGAGTATCAGTTATAGGTCACTTAACAGCTTCTGTTGTCAAGATGAAAGAGGTCTGAGTCACAGGCATGCATACACAAGCACAAGTGTCATGTCACCATAACCTCTTTATATGCTATGCCTGGAATGAAGAACAAATCTATGATACTTCAACCTCTTTTTCTTGAGAAAATCACGAAGGGACCAGAGATACTGTCAAGTGAGAAACTATTACAACTGTTAGGTAGATTTGACTTTACACTCCACACTTCTTTAATATTAATTTAGTCCTATTACTGTAATTCTTCTCTTTTGATGGCTTTTACACCTCTCAAATATTTGTAAATTTATTTCTCTGCTCTGCAGCCTGTATGTCAACCTAAACATACTTAAGAATTGTAATCATTCCTGGATGGAGACATGAGAAATGAGACACATCAAGCTGCCCTAGGTAAGGCTGAGAACAGAGTACTGATGGATGGTGACCCACAGAGGGAAGGTCATCTAATGTACAACACCTGCACATTTCTGCTTGTCATTTGAAACTGAAATGTCTGTGATTTTTCCCCTCTTCTACAGCCCGTTTACAGCTCTATGTTGCTTTGTTATTAAAGGAAAATACATTGCACTTCTAGGTATTTTGAGCAGGATTTGTTTTGTTTTTAATAAATATTTCCACCCCCAAACAAAAGTGTTACTCCGGGTATTCTGTGCTGTGTGTTTTCTCACTGTGAGGAGCTGCCTTAAGCAAAGATGAAGCTTTGGAGGGGATACCATGCAAGAGCAATTTTCCTGCAGACTATACTCACTATCTGGTAAAAAAGGGAGAGACGGAATAAATTACTTGTCAGGGAATAGCAAAACATCTCAGCTGCTTGTCTTTATCAACACGGCTATCACAGCAGTGAGAAAGCACAGAAAGAATAACAAACAAAATGGGGCGGGAGACATTGTTTGGAAGTGGGAGAGCTGGATGGCATAGGTAAAAGCCTTAGCATCTGGCTGTTAGTCAAAGGTTAGGCATGTTGGCACCTGCGGCAGATCACCTGGTGGAAAGGAAAACCTATCACTCTACTTTGCAGCTGGAGGAAATGTAGCCGGCACCATCAGGCTTTGCATCATGATGTCTGGAGCCCTGGTTTTGATCAGCCTCCTTGTCACTTGTGAGGAAGCATGCTGTTATCAGTTTGTAATCCTGTGCTGTTATTTGTAGCTCTTGGGTCTGTTTTGTAGTCGAGTAACAAGCTCTGGGGTCGTAACCTTGTTTCTGTATATTTGTATATTTTCTGTACAGCATATGACAGTTTTTCAGGTGCTGCAAAACTGTGCAAAATGATTAACAAATGACTGTTTGTAATGAAGGGGAAGAGTAAGGGAGGAGGCAGAATCTCACTTTAGAATAATTTCACTGGTTGTGAAAGGTATAATATACCCGTCCCTTAGCCTTGGGCCCTATTACAGACATTGGTGGTGTTTCATAGTATGCTACAGTTGAATAAGGCCTAGGGAACTAGAATATGTTTGTTTAATAGAAATCAGAAATATTGTCTTATTATCTACTTACAAAAAATGACTGTTCCAAACAAAATCTTTATTAATTAATTCTCTGTGGCAAAATCACCATCCCCAGATAACTGATTCCCACATCTGGATTTCAGTTTTTCCTGAGCAGTGAAAGTAACTTAAGCCTCCTCATGTTATTAAAAAACTGTTATTTCATGGCACCATTCATTCTTTTATACTTTGGTTACTGGATTAATTTTTAATTTTTAATTTAATTATTATTTAATTATTTTAATCTCTTGCATACACATTCAATTATCCATCCAGTATATTTTTCTTCTTGTTTAAGGCCTCTCATGCAAGCAATTAAAATAGCTAATGACTTTTACAGTATCCACAACTTACCTTTTTTCACTCACCTTGATGCAAATCAGCTAGAATTTTTTCAATAGCGTTATACGAGCTTAAAATGGGTGCAATGGCTAGAATCATGTTCACTGTTGCACTGATGCCTCCATAGGAGAAAATTATGATTTTCTTTTGGGGATTTATTGCATGTTTATTTAGATATGTTTTTTCAGTTTAAATTACTGCTTCAATTCGCTGAAGGTAGTGATGAATATGAGTGTATTGCTTAACACTAAGCTGGGCTTATTTTTGGAAAAAGTACCAACTGAAAATATTTGCCCATCTTTACTTGTAATTCTTTATGTCATGTTGCCTTTAAGTGTACATCTATGTCAGGTTTAATAGGATATTCTGCATTCAAAGGTCAGCAAAGGAGCTAATGGGTAGCAGAGAAGCATCCTCAGGAAAAAGAGAAAATAAAAATGGGGCAGAGAAAGAAGGTGAGCTAAGAGTAAAAAAAAATAATTCTGAGGACCTTATTCTGAGGAATAAATAATTTTGCTGTGTTTGATCACACAAGCAAACTTGTGTGTCAGCAGGTTTATGGTAACTGTTCATGTGTGTGACCTAAGCCCGAGCAAATGCAAATATTGTGTCAGTAACAAAAGACTAAGCCAACCTGAATTAACTTGAAATTTGAGATCATACACATGGATGGCCAGCAAAGTTTAGCTGATGTACAGGATTTTTTTTTTCCTCCTTTTACTTGTTTACTAATTGGAGTTTTGCCTCATCTACAAAGGCAACTGACACTGAGATGACTTAAGAGTTTACCCTCTGCTGTTGTATGGACAGTTTAGCTGCTGCTGATCAGCTCCAGAAATACTGATGTTTGTGAGCTGACATGTTCTAGGTAAGATCAGTACTGGTTTACTTCAGATTGCTCCTGCTTATGAGCTTAGTGTCTGTGCGGGCACCGTGTGAGGTGATGGCTAAGCTTATCTAATGTCTTTTTCCTGGTAAAAAGGTAATTTTTCTTGTTCCCAGCTATGTACTCCCGCCACTTCCTGCTGCTCTGGCACTGCCTTTGACAAGCCAACTCAGGTCATTGGCCTGGCAGAAAAAAAACAAGCAGAAAGAATGGAATATTCTTTTTTCTGTTGGCTTAATGAACAAAATTGAATCAGCAAAGAATCTGTTGAGTAGGTCTAGTGCAGCTGCAAAAAAGTGCAAGATCGTGCAATTAAGGAGAAGGGCAGAGGAGAGAAGGCAATTCTTTTTATTTGAGAAGTCAACTCTGTCTTTTTGAACTGCATGGTGAGTTGCCAAGGAGCATGACAAAAGAAAGGACAAAACCCCTCTTTTTGTTGTTATTTGTGGATATTAAAAGTGGAAAACTCAAAAACTGATGCTTAGCAGATGCTTGTCTCCAAAAACTTGATTAGGAGCAATGCGCAGTCTGTTTGGTTTAACAGAAGTGCAGCAAAGCATCGGTTCAAGTCCTCACCACCAGACTTTGTTGCCTGATGGTCAATGAGGTAATTTTCTCCTGCTAACAAATATAAAACTCATAGCTTAACAGGTGATTGCTTTTCTAAAAATCATAGAAACTCTATAGATACATTTTAGGAAGGTTTTTTTACTCTATTTAACTACTACAATAGTCTGTTTCTTGAAGAGACAACTACAAGGCTGAACAAATTTCTTTTGTATTCCTGTCTTAATCCTCACTTTTTGACTTTATCACAATTTCCTGAGAAGAAGGATCTGATTAATTCTGAGCTATTTTTCCGCTAGTTGTTCCTCCTAGGGACACTGTGCAATACCTCCTGTGCTGGCCACATCAAGTAGTGTCCCTCCTAACATTCTTTACTCTCAGACACATTAGCAAACCTGTGCAACTCTACTTTTGGTATTTTGGCCCTTGGAAATGTGCAGACAGCACTGAAACTAAGCACTTTTTCATCTCAAATATGCTCATAAGTAGTTTCTTCTCCTGCTTCTCCAATTATAGAATTCCTGTAAAAAGATGCTTCTCAGATCTTGAGAGACCTTGGCACAAATCTCTGACCCTTTTTTCTACTCTTTTCTAGGTGCTAAGTTTTGCACCTTAATCTTTCTCTTTGATTACACTTACCCATTACCTCAGTCACATTTAGGGCATTGGTTGACCATAATGTCTGTGCACTAGTTTACAATATAACTCTTTAACAGAAATGCCTCCCACATAACAGCACAGCATATCTAAATCAAGTTTGCTTCAGGCCTGGTGAGTGACACCTTCTATTTGTCTCTTTTTCACTCAACCAGATGTCAACAGAGAATTCACCCTTGTTTAACCTTCCCTCCCCTCTGCTCTTCCTGAAGGGGTTTACTTTAGCTATCAGACTTTCCCCCTGAAAACACTTTGACAATAGAAATCTTACATTACCTTGTGATTCTCCTTCTACGAATGAGACATTTGAATAACCTTTGTTTCCAGTTTTGTTTGTGTTAATAACTGGACTGTTATTCTCTGATTTGCACATGAGAAGAAAACAGTGCAGACATAAGAGATGAGAGAATTAGTCAATAATTTTTACAAGGAGCACCTTCTTCTGATAAGCCAATTTTGAACAGAGTTAGTGGGCTTCAATTTCTGTTCTTCCATGCAGGATTAAAATTGGCCTGGAAATGGTATTTCAGTGCCCTGAACAGAAAAATGTTGGAGTTTCAAGTAAGAGCAAATGCAAAATAAAAATCACCCAGTTTTTGGAATCTGACAGGCACTTGCTAAACTGGACAAACTTGGACTGCTGAGTAGAAATACTCAGTAAACATAACATACAGCCTGTAAACATACTCAGTGGTATTCTTGGATGGCAGAACTTTGCCTGCATTTTGAATATGCCTCTCCCTTCCAGTTTTTCATTAGGAGACGTCTTTTTTATTTTTGACTGGCCTGAGTGCAACACACTTCTGTTACAGTAAGAGAATACGTGTGGTACTTTTGGTCCTATTAACTGATATTCACATGTGTTTAGATGATGTTCTAAAAGATCAGACATTTAACTTTTGAGCTAATGAGTTTGTTGACTTAAAAAACTCCTCCTTTGGAGCTCAGAATTGAACTGGCTATATATATCCAAGATTCAGAAGTGACAGGATTAAAAAGAAATATGTTTTGGCATGGTGCAAAACAATAACTAAAGCCAAAACAACCAGCACTATGTCCAGAAGAACTTCCTGTTATGGTGTCCTTTGATTGTACCTTAGAAATCAGTATCTCAAACATCTTGAATAAAAATTTACCTGGATTAGGAAATATCCAGTTGCTATTTCTCTGCTTAAACTTCTAAGGACAAGTGGTTAATTTCCACTAATTGATGATTTTTGAGTGTTGCTTAGCTCAGAGTTTCACAGGTTCCGTCAAAAATGTTCTGAGCTAGCTTCTAAGGTGCTATAAATTGGCATCATTTAACTGGGGGGAAAAATATATATATATATATAAATGGCCATTACTAATTGATTACCTTCTCTTTTAACATACAAGTGATTATTGCCACATATGTTCGATTAAGGGAATAAATTTGTTCCTAAGTGATTTCACATTTACCTTGAACATCCTTATCTAATGCAATAACCAATATAGCCCCAATCCAGGACTAGATCTAATAGTGATTGCTGTAGTAATGACTGAAATCTCATCAGCTCTAATGAACTTGGAAATAGGCCCATGAAAATTAGTAGCTGATTTCTTAAGTCATTGCCATTTTACTAAACAGATACTTTTTACCCATTGTGCATTTATCTCATGTAATTTTGTATCAAATAGATCAGATTATTGTAATTCTGCAGTACATTATGATTCTATTAAAAAAAAAGTACATTTTTCATCACTGGTTTCACTCTTTTGCTTATTTTGTCAGATGTTTAAGGCAGATACAGTGTCTCACAAATGCCTTTCATCTTTTTTTTACTTCAGTGTATGTTATATATTTATGGATCTCCTTCATTATTTCTCTTAATAGTGGTGATACATGCATTTCTTTTGTCTGTTCCACCTCTTTATACTGCTATTACTGCTGTGAATCTGAACTGGAAGGCTAACTCCTACTCCTGGCAAATGTTGACCCCAGGGCTAAGTATTTGAATTTGCAGCACTGAGTGTTAGAATGAGTGTGAGACCAACCTTCACACTTCAGAAACTTGCCAGTTGGCAGGTTATACTGCCTGTCTGTTTCTCATTCTGTTGTGCCCTCTGCAGTCTGCCACCCTACATCCCACAGTCTTTTTTGTCAACAATTTGTCAACCTAATAGTTTGTACCTGAGAAATTGCCTTATGGCCCATCAACAAGTACTGAAATCCACAGAAGAGTTCTTCCAGTAAGATAAGTTTCCAGTACGCTTAACCAATGGAATATAATTGAAAATATTTGTTTTAGGTTAGCAGATACTTATGAAAAAGGAGTATGTGGGCATAGATTTGTTCCATATAAAATAACTCATAGCTTTTGCTATGAGTTATTTTATAAAGCTCATAAAAAATGAATATAAGTGATTAAGTATCAAAAAAAAATTACTAGACTGCTTTAGGTTCTTCCAGCTCTATATCTTAATAATTTTGAGCAATAACCTCAGAAATCTAAGTCTTGAGGCATTAAATGTCCATTTATTGATACCTACTTGTCTTCAATATACTTCTGGAACCATGAACAGAAAAGATACTGTAGAGGCCTCTAAGTGTTGCCATGAAGTGAACAGCTGGATAATTCTGCTGAGGTTTTTTGTGGAGATAGTTGAAGACCATTTATGTATTAAGCTCTGTTGGAGCTTGGAGAGTGAATCTGTTCACTTTGAATCAGAAGGTGAATCAGAAGATACCGTCTTACTATTCAGCAGATTCACTCAAGGTTCTTTTTACTGTTGAATGTTGACTCCAACAGCTCTGATGGAGTCTTTTGTGGTTGGGGTGACACAATGATGGAGCAGGCTGTCAAGAGACATTGCAGAGTTTATATTCTTGGAGATACTCAAAGCCTGACTGGACATGGTCTTAGGCAAACTTCTCTGGCAGCTTCTACTCTGAGCAGTAGGAGTGGGACTAGATGGTCTCCACAGCTGCTGTCCAAACTAGGTAGTAATGTGGTTGTGTGCATCTAATCTACTTTGCCATTTCCCTGTTTTCCACCAAGAGATGCTGAATTGAGAATTTTAGTACAGCTGGGTTGATATGCAAAACATAGATCTGGGGAAGAATTTTTAATGACTTTCCCTGGGATGAAAAATAACAGTACTACTGGAAATCCAGAGCAACCTCTGGAATCAGTTCAGTCCTTCTGACTGCCTGGCTGAGGAGAGCCTTGGTGACTCACCAGGGTGTTCAGAGCTTTCTGTAATAGTTTTTCATTCTTACCCACAGCACCATTCATTTGCCATGGGTTCATTTGCCACCACATTAAGTTTTGGGTTTTTTTTTTTTCAGATTCCTTTTCATATGTTTTGTTGGTTCTTTGATTTTTATTTTTTCCAGAGGATACCCGGTAGGTAACCAAAGATCAGCTCTTCCTGTTCTGGTCTGAGAGAGAGGCTTGTACTGCTGCTTTGCCATATAAGAGTCCTGAAGGTTTTAACAGGCAGCTGAAGATTCTGTGCTCTTTTAGCTTTTGTGACATTAACTGAAGAACTGCAAATTAAGTGAGGGCTCTTACAGAAAGATGATTTCTGGGGAGTCCTTCCAACTGCACCAAATGTTGAAACTGCATCTGCAAATACCAAAGCCAGAGAAAGAGATGAGTCACTATGGTCTTCAATAAGAATTTTTGTTCGGGATTTCTAGATTTAGGCAGAACTTCCTGAAGGTTTGAAGACGTGCACAATCATGAGAATATTTCAGTACCAAGTAGCTTGCACCAAGTCTGCTTCTGCCTCCCTGATCAGTTTCCCTTTTAAAAAAAGGCTTGGCAAAAAAATCTGTTATTGCATTCAAAGCAGGTGACATACCTGTTCCAGCCAGCTCCAGAAAATACTAACAATTCTTTTGTAAAAAGTGTCTGTGATCTGAACATTTCTCATTCTGAAATTCTCTTAACAAAAGAAATTGAACAACAAAGAAAGGTGATTTCTTGTCCTTGATTACGATACTTCGCAGCTGTGGCCCTTGTAACAGTGAAGTGTGCTGCCTGTGATGGGTGCACAGCTTTACTCGGCAAAGTTGGCTGAAAATACTTAAGCATTTTGCATGGGCAGATGGAATAAGTGGCCATTTTTAAAACAGGAACAAATGCATGAATTTAATTACAAAGTGATTTGACAAGTACTTATTCACTCATTGCATAATTTTCTAAAGAAACTTGGAACAATTGTTTCAGAGATGATGTTAAGTAGATTTAATAAATATCTTTTTGTTATCGTATCAGAAGTCTTATTAAAAACTTCATGTAAAGGGTTTAAAGTGTTTTGGTTTTGTTCTGCTACTATATGCTGATCACTTTAGCAGCCCTCAGATATGCACATGTATTTAAAAACAGAAAGGGGAAAAGAAAAGCAAGCCTAAAGACAATTTATTGCACATTTTACTCACTACAGGTATTTTGCCTGTATAGGGCTCACTGGTGAACAGACAAACAGTCCAAACAATCATGAGACTCCTTGCCTTGATTGAAATTGCTGTATCTGTGAGATATAAGTCAAAGTTACAATTTGAAATATTTATAGTTAAAATAAGATTTTTTGGATGCTATTAATGTAGTTACAGAAAGAAAATGGCTGCACTATTAAATTCATTATCCACTAACACCTTTCAGCAGCTGTTAGGGATACCTGAAACTGCCCAATTTTATGGTGAGCACTAAGAAATCAGAGG
>WAAE01007063.1:16820-43064 GCA_013400495.1 Nicator chloris | reverse complement strand
AGAGTCACCCCAAGACACTCTCCCAAATGTCAATGAGAGTGATTTTCTGCAGGAGCAAAAAACCTGGAAAGTGTATGCACCTAGGTCCTTTTATTTCACCTTTTCTGAGGTTAATGAGCCAATTGATGTGTAACTAGTAACATGGTTGCTTTCGGCACCCTTATATTAGGCCTAATAATTATTAGTCAGGTTCCCATGAAAATCTGAAGTGTATTTTACAGCAAAGCCTCTTGAAAGCAAAAGACAAGAATGATCTATTGCATATAAATTTATCTCTTCCCTCTCCTTTCTGTCCCCACTTTTGTGTTATTCCACTGTTAAGGACAAGATTTAAAACCATGCCAAGTCAGGACCTATAGAATTATAATGTCAATGACATTTGAAAAAAGTGGGATTTCATGTATGGCTTCATTTATTTCAGCATGTAATGCTAAATAGAAAAACTTAGCCCATAGAGCTTTCCCTGAAAGATACTTAGTTTCCAGTTGCTGAGGAAGCTGTAATAGAGACCAGTGTAGAGTGGGAAATCCTTGGAGTATGAGCACATGATGCTCTCCTGGCCTGCAAGAGGGTTGTTCCCAATGCCTTACTGAAAATACTTTTAAACGTGCAACAACAGAAATATGCATTCCACACCTAAGTCCTCTTGCTGCAATGCTACCAGTGAAGATGAATCACTTCTGATCTTCCTGTGTCAGGAGCACCAAATGAGGGCTCCTTACCTCACACCTTGTTCTGCTTTTGGGAGCAGGACTGTGAGGGTAAATGTTTCCTGTGTCATTGCCCCTGGGTACAGCTTCTTCTGCATCTGTGAAGCTGCGTGGGAAATATTAGAAAAAGTCTGTTTAACTCTTGTTTTTATAGGTCTGAGAAATTTCATGTAGACCTATAGTGCAGCACACAGAAAAAAATGGTAAGGAATTTGCATGGTTTTTGGTGTGACTTTTCAGCTTCTGCTTCATATTGAGAAATGTCTCTGGGATTGAGTCTTGGGGGAAACAAACCACTTGTGCCTTGCTCTAAGAAATTAAGACAGGGCAAGGAGTCCCCACCTATGTGTCTGATGTGAGTCACTGAGAGCTCATGCTGCTTCATTACCAGTGGAGGTCATGGAAAGGGAATGGGAACAGCAAAACAGGAATGGAAGTAAAAATTTTTTTTGTCTTTTGCTTTTCTTTTTCTCTTCTTTTTCTCTTTTTTTCCCCCCATGCATTAATACACATTGGAACTTCTGTAGTCTGGAACAGACATAGCTCAGTACAACCTCTTCCCTAGCATTTCTCATCCTACAGGATAACACACAATACTCTGTGGGACAAGGAAACTTAGGAGCAGCTGTGCTGGCTGGCTGACCTTTTTGGTACAGAGTAAAGCAGTGGGAAGGCAAAGAACCAAGGACAATGTGGAAGGAGAAGGCATGAGACAGAGAGAAGCCCAGGCCTAAAATATGACTACAACTAGTGCAAACCACTTGATGGAGTCTGAGTCTGAACTTAGGCATGGCTGCCAATAGGAGCCACTGCTGCTCTTATTATTTTGGGATGCTTTTTCAACTGCAGTAATTCTTTCTTTCGTTGTGGACCCAAGGAAATACAGAATTTTGCCTGGCTGATATCACTGCTGGGATATATTCTGAAGATTTAAAGAATCACCCCATGCAACAGGGATCAGAATGTTCTTCATCTCGACTGCTGCTGTGTTCTTGATCTCTTAATATTCATTCTTTATAAGTGTCAATGAAGAATGGGCCTGGTGCCCAGATAGTTGTAATCTGAATCTACATGGCCAATCTGGCACACAATACAATGCACTGAAGTGACATTTTCATCTTTCAAAGTGTACTTTATTTCTGCTAGATATATAATAGCAAAAACATCCCCAAATGCTATAATTTCTAAAAATTGCCCTAAAAGTTCCACTTTACTGAGGCTCTTGCAGTATTTTGTCTGCATTGCAGCTCATATTGTCAGTCTTAAAGTCTGATTTTTAAGAAGTAGAATGTTAATATCATTTTAATGATTTGATCTGTTGTTCAACTAACCTGAAATGGAGCTTCCAGTGGGGCCTCTTCTGTCTGACCTCAGACTCACTCACTACCCAATTCAACTTGAAAAGGTGGCATAGCTCTCTTAATATGTCAGGTAACTGGGATAAGATTTGTGGTTGTAATCACACTTGAGGAGCCTTAGTAATATATCCTGCAAATGCTCAGGAACTTAAATTAAGCTGTTCTTTTCAGTGAAGCTACTTGGGTATTTGAAGTTCAGCAGGAGCTGAAGAGTTTTCCAGAACTAGATCCTAATTAGCTTCCGAACTTGGTACAGTTCAAATAATTCCAGAAGTAGTGAGCAAAAAGCATCTATGTGTCATGTTCTAAATGAGAATAAGTTTCCTCTGTCTAGGAGGATTTTGTGATACAAAACAGTCACATCTGTCTTTACTAGCATTCTCCATGACATCTTAATGAAAATTAAGAGATGCATGTTTCCTGTGCCAGCACTACTCTGGCATTTATTAACTGGCTGAGCTAAAAACTAGCCTTAGATAGAAATAATGAAAAAGTGGATCCAATATGACTAGATGATCTCTATGGTTAATAGTCTCATTAGTGATGTAACTGTTTGAAATGATGGCAGTATAACTCAATATGCATATTAATGTAACACATTGATAGATTATTAATTATCCAAATGCTGAATTAAATTAGTCCCTTATATAATTCCAGGGAAGTCACATCGTGCCAGAAATAAAATTGATCCTTATTATTCTTGGTATGATTGTTATGAATAAATTAATGCTGGTTTACTATTTAAATATCTGATGAAAACCCATACAGACTTCCCATACAATCAGAAAACCATGAAATGTGTATCAGTTTCTTTTGAGAACTGTAGAGCTGGATGGCCTCAAGAGGTTATGCAATCCATTTCTTGCTGACCATGGAAGCAACTATGCCCAGGTTATTCCTGGCAGATGTTTGTCTCATCTACTCTGAGGAAATCTTGAATGATAGAGATTCCACAACCTTTCACAGCAATCTATTCCCTTGCTTGACATCTGTAATGTACATCAATCAGAGGACATTCAGAGATGCTGAAAGACAGCCAGATGCTTGCCTCTTCTAATAATCAAAATATATTACTTACATAATTGCGATGATTTGGGTATTTGTGATCTTGATTTTTATTTGTTACATATTTGCAAGTCTATTTACTAATCAGATACATTGAGATAAAACTAAAATCAGTTTGTCTAGAATTAAACTCTGGATAACAATGTTATGATTTATATATAACAATGTTATAATACACAAGTCCATCCAGAGGGTTGTTCTGTATTCTAACTTCTTGTTAGGCAGGTATGAGCTGGGTCTTGTGTGAATGCCTCTTACACAACACTGCTGACATTGCTGAAGACCCTCACCCAGAAAAAAACCCCTTTATCCAGATGAAAATGAAGATTCAGAGGTCTGAATTTTTCATAATTCCATAGATGGAACGAGTTAATTTTCTAGTACCCATTAGGGAATCAGTATTGTTGTGCTTTAATGCTATCAGTGTTTTATACAGAATTGCCTTGACTGTCACAAATATCGAGAGAGTGCCTAACTGATTATCATACTTCTCAATTAGCATTGATTTTACTGCTGCAATATTCAAATGATGAGGTAATTGCATCTTATCAACTTATTAAAAAAACCTTGTAAAGCAGTCAGTGGTCATGGACTTATGTAGCTTCCTCATTTCTCTTTGTTTCTGTTCTGGATTTTCTTTTTTATTTATGTATTTATTTTTAATCCACTGCATCTGAGTTGTGGAAGGTGGCAAAGAGGTCATGACGTTGCTCTATGTCCACAAGTGTCACAACGTAACCACTATTGCTTCCTGTTCTTGGGAAAGATGTCAGTCTGGGGTAAGGTGCTGACAAATGTGGATTGTCTGTGGTGCTCAGCATGTCAGGCAGAGGAAGACAACAGGAGTTTAGCTCTGGAGAGAACTTGCACACACAGACACTTGCACTCTGCACACATGTGAAGTGGTATGCTACCTGCATGAGGCATTTATGCCAATGGGCTTTGCAAAGAAGATGGGAGTTCTGGTAGTCACTGCTCGTGTGAAAACAGAGATTTCTCCATGCTGTGAAACTGCACTGTCTTCTGGTGCTTGCATTGGCAGAAATGTTATTAAAGGACAAATTGCCCATGCTGATTCACAGTGCCCACAGCCATCAGACAGCACCCACAACACTGCACTGCATGCAACCTCTAAGACTCTCACCCCAGTCTGAGCTGTATCTTCACAAGAACCTCCTGTATTTCTGGCAATTGCCTATCAACAACTGCCAGAAACTTCAATCTGATTACACCAATAAAACTGGTTTCTATCTCTGGTGCCTGACTCATGTTTCAGAGCAAAGTAAAAAGTATGACATCATCCCTACTTGCATTTGTGTTGGGTAGCTAATGAAATTACGTGAAGGGTTTAAAGACCATTAAAGTCAATGCTGATCCTTATTATTATTAAGAGCACTTTCCAATTTACCGCACCACAGGGCAAGCTTGAAAGCATCATTTTTCAAAGGTGTGTGCATTACACTGGATTGCAGCAAAGAGCCCTGCTGGTGGTAGAGGATGCCAGAAAACGAGAGAATCAATTGTAAAATTAATTGGCTAAAAATCTGCATAGCTCCTTTCCTGCACAGATCCACACCTCCCATTATTTGGCGATAATAGGCACAACAGTGACCCTGGCAAAAGAAAGCCCCAGGTTTGCTCTTGTGTCTGAGGAGTTGGTGATTTGCAGAGGTTTATTCTTGCAGCCTGCTGTGGCTCTGGGGCTACATGGGGCATGGCTGAGCTCTGTGCAGGTGCACTAATGCCTGTCATTATTCCCAGCATAAGCCTGTGAGTCCTCCCTTTACCTGCTCCAGCAGGTTGGTTGGGATTTTTTATTCCAAAAATTGATATTGACATTTTGGGGCTCACACCGAAGACACTTAGATGCTTGATGTCCACTTGCATGAAATGCCTCTGATCCTAAGTACTTCCACTTCTGCAGCTGCCTGGGCTCTGTTTTATATGAAAGTGAAATTGAGCTGAATATGATAAGTACTGATACTACCAAAACCTTAGACATTTTGTGTCAAAGTCTTTGTTCTCTTAAATGATTTAAAGCATGTTGCAAAAAAATTACCTAAGGCATTCCCTAGAATATTTTGTTATCTGAATACTTACTGTATTTCGTGACGTTGTTTCTTCAGTCTACCAGATAAAGGAGGGTTTTACTCCAGGTGGTGTAGATTTTTCATGAGCTTTATGAACAGGTAAAACTGTTCTCTGTATTTTACAACTTTGAAAAGTGGAAGGAAGAAGTCTTTGCATTTGTTATGGTATGAACAGGACGAGCCTCTAGGGATCCCTGGATTTTGCTTAGGAGATGGTGTCTGTAGTCAGGCTCAAGTTATACAAAAGCATTTTACAGGCAAGGACAAATATAGAAACTGCTTAAGTCAGTTGTGAGCTTTCAAAACCAGCCCAGGAAGGTGGCTTAAAAACTTGAGCAAGCACACAAAGGTTTCTTTAGCTCTAGAGCTGTCAGGCGTATAGAGGCAGGGAAGGATGCAGATAACTTCACTGCAGGAGTTTTTAGGGTGGGTCTGCCCAGCACTGTGACAGTGTTCCAGGGCCCAAACTGCCTGCTGTGTTAGGCAGTGCTGGCAACAGGACTACAGTCATCTTTGCTCCTGCAGTAAGTTTACCACATAGTAAATGATGTCCCCAGCAGCAAGGAACAACCAGGAGTATTCTAGATACACCTCTACCGTATCCTGGACTTGTTGCTTCATTTCCTCAGTATCTGTTGACTGGCATCACAAGGCAGAGTAAACCTGCATTATGTCTTTTCAACATGATAATTTTATTCATATGAAGGCAGTTCCCAAGCTCAGTGAGAGGAAAACTGTGGGACAAATCTCAAAGATGCTGTCCTGCTAGCCTGGTCATCACACTAATGTTGTAAGCTTCTTTAAGAATCTGGCAGTAGCCCTGTAGCTCTGCCAGGTGTTTTCTGAACAGGAATCATCCCTGGCACATACACACTCATAAAGTGAGTATGCAACACATACTCACTTTATGAGTATACACAGTATACACAGCAAAAGGTCAGAAGTAAGCACATGGAACCACTGGAATTTGGAGAAAAAATTTATTTCACACTATCAGCTGTTTAGTGGTGGAGCACCCATGCATTTCATTCCTGCCTCCTGATGCATTTGTGAGGAGATAGGAGACACATCCACAGGAATCCTCATTAGAAGATTATTAGAACTCATTAGAAGAGTTATTTCTGCTTTTCAGTTTTGCACTGCCTTGTCCCATCAGGCTCACAAAACCTTTGTAATGGTCTATACTCTCTAAAGAGTGGCTGGGGAAATGGTGTCCTCCCTAGCATGAATAATGGTGTCTAGTTTTCCAGAGAGGCCATTTACAATGGTGGAAATAGTATAATCAGAAAAAGTGCATAATTTGAATCTCTTCTAAGTGTTTCCCTATCAAATTTTTTATTTTATTTGAAAGATGTATAGCACCAGCCTTAGCTCAACAGAGCACCATCAATTAATACTGGCCAGATAAGGAACTGCATAAACAGACTGCACAGGGAGATGGCCCTAAATAAAAGGAATGGAACTACCAAGAGGTCTGCCTCTCATGTGAAAAAAGAGATAGTCTCCTTTCTGCAGACATTGCAACCTCACAGTTGCTGAATACAAAAAGAGGAAGGGATAGAGGCAAAAATTTTAAATAATATGTGCTGCCCCTCAGGAGCATTTTTGCTATCTGTAACATCCTTCCTATGTGTGAATTTGTATGGAGAGGACACTTGCTTATGATAGGTTTTCTTACAGGTACTTGCCATACTGGAGCCTGGAGTCTCTGTCCTGGGGATAGGTGGATGTGACTCCTAAAACAGTTGGAGTCAGCATGGTCAGAAGCAGTGAGGTATACTTTCCTAGCTAGAAGCTGTAGATTTTATTTTTTTAAATGTTGGAATTCCACTATGGAGATGTTAAATATTATGACTGCATTAATATTAGAACCAATGTTCTGAAAATCAGAAATTTCAGTGAAATGATGTGAAAATTGAAAATACAAGGTATTTTCCAGCCCTTTGCACCACCATTGAAGACTTCCACATATTTTGTGTCCTCATTTTCATACATATTATATTGCCCGTCAGTGTGCTGCCAAGTGTTGCAAACCAATGAGGGTTACAGGTGTTCTGCTTGGAGGCAAAAATCAGACTACAAGCATTTGTAGTGCTTGAATCTTGTCTCTTCGAAATTGGGAAATTCCCTTTGAAAACTGGAAACACTAATATTCCCATTTTAGGCAAATGTTTGGTGAAGTAGTGGTCCATTTGCCCATGTACTAGGACTTCAGTGGTGCCAGCAGTACTGAAGGAAAGCCAGTCAGTCAACTAAGACATTAAGAATATCTATTCAGAAAAAGGCCCCATTCCTTCCCTTAAAAAAAAAATCCCTAATCTGCAAGGTCCTTAGGTTAGAGAAAGCACATATCACTGCAATGAAATAATGAATATGTCTCCAGAGCCATAGCATGTAACAGTTGTCTGGACATTTGGGCAAATTTCTGACAAGTCTGACTAAAATCCCTAGAGGCAAGCATTACAAGAAAGTAATTACAAGAACAGTAGGTGCTTGCTTAAAGCACAACCGAGTATAGCCTGGCAGCTAAGTCATTTTAGCCTTTGAGTGTAGGGGAACTCTTGGATACCACAATAGTGTCAAGGCAAACTCATGGCTATACTTTCCTGTGGGAAAGATCTTTCTGGGTGATGCAGGAAGGTAAGGAGGTAAGCAACTCATTTTGGTGGGTTGCTTACCCTTCTTGCTTGCTCTTCTTACCTTCCTTAATTAGGGAAGAATGGAAGAACTTAGCTGTTGTTTGGCAGCCTCTTCAAGTGAGCAGCTGCAAGATCTTGCCTTCCCGTTGCCAAGACACTACATTTGTCAAGGGCAAAAATCCTGATCGTATGTCCAGCTGAGGTAGGGTGAAGTAGCTGAAAGGTCTTATTGTAGGACTGTTTTTCTTTACCAGTTGTACTTCTTGTGTTCAGTGAAGATCAATGGATCAGACATCCCAACAGACCCTTAGGGAGAGCAGCTACTTTGACAGCAGCCAGTCCAGCACAGCTGCTGGTCTCTGTAGCTGCCACTGTTGGCTATGGTATCCAGCAGAAATATTTAGGAAATTGCTTTAAAACTGCATCTATAGCAGGAAACAGCTATCCAAAAGTCAGTTTGGAGTCACCAAGGGAGCTCATGAATATTATCTATAGCAGACCCTCTTAACAACCTGTATTTTAGAGTCTAGAGACTCTGCTCCCAGAAGACCTTGGGATATTAAGGTGGGTTTTTATAGGAACCACTGTGAAGGTATCTTCTTGTTTAAGGCTTGAACAGAAAGGTGCAACCCGTAATTCAATCACTTTTGGTAGTCAGCATTTTGATGTTAGCCAAGCCAAGAAACCAGCTGCTATTTTATCTTCTTCCCTCACTCTTTCCTCACATGTGAGTTCAACTACCTGTTCACCTACCTATCATTAATCCTAAATTCAATACCAGATCCTCTGCTAGGTGGCAAGATTTCACAGATGCGGGTTTGGTTTAAAGAATTTGTTCAATAAACCTCTATCAGGATCTGTGTTTTTTTAATTGCCAGCTGGCCCTTTTTCAAAATTCAGGAAATTTTCCTTCCCACATCATTGCTGCATCTTAGTTGAGTGGGAAAAAAAAAAAAAAAAAAAAAAATAAAGCCTAACTAGTACAAGGTAGAATGATATTTTATGGAAATGCGTCGATATAGTGGAAAACACAATTCCTTCCCCTGGACTGATGCAGTTTGCATTTCAAGATTTTGGAGTCAGGTTCCTCCTTCATGTCCATCAGCCTGTGGGCTGTAGAAACATGCTTCAATCACAGTCCAACAAAGTGCAAATTTTGTCATAAGTTAAATAAAAGAGCTTCAACTAATTTACAAGCTAAACTGTGATATATTTCACTGGGTTACCATATTTTAACATTTGCTTTGGAATAATTTACTGCCTATATATTGGATGTTCTATCTATACAGAACGATATTGCTGGCTGTTAACTTATAAAAAATAGGAGAGTGAGAAAACATTCCAATTTCTCACCAGTGTAAGAAAAGATAGGAAAAAACCCCAAACACATTGGATAATATCTTTCTGAATAGAATTGGATGAGTTTGCAAGAAAGGAGTCCTAGGCACTAATCCTAGCATCTCTTAGAGGCTGGAGTCAGTGTAACACATTATCTTCAATTTTGGAAATAATACTCTTTTTAAGAAGCAGTTAATATGGGCCAGATTCTGCATTAGTGTTCATGGTATGGGTCTGGTATAATGCCATTAGTGTTAGTGGAGTTGTGAGTGTCACTGGTTCACAGTCACTGGTCAGGCACCATCTACAGCCTGGCTCCACATTGCATAGTCACAGTACAGTGATAGCCAAGGAACAAGTTAAAAGCAGCATACGGCCAGCACAGAAAGCTGCACTTGAACTGGGAAGTGAAGAGTGGCTTGTTCAGAAACTGGTTCAGCAAATCTCCTGGGAAACAATCCTTAATAACAAAGGCTTCCATGAAATCTAGACATACTTTAAGGAGGAAATCTTAAAGGTGCAGGAGCATCCCTATGTACTGAAGGATGAACCGGTGGAGAAGAAGAATGACCTGGCTGAACAGAGAGCTTTTCAGTGAATTCAGGGAAATAAAGATAACTTTTGACCTTTGGAAGAAGGTGAAGGCAACTCTGGAAGAGTACAAGGATGCTGTTAGGTCATGTAGATAGAAATTTAGAAAGGTGAGAGCTCAGCTAGAACTCAATCTAGTCTCTGCTTTGAAACACAATAATAAGTGTTTTTACAAGCACTTCAGCAGCTAAAGGAAGTCCAAGGAAAATCTCCATCCTTTATTGGACATGGGAGGAGCATTGTCACCAAGGATGAGGAAAAGGCTAAGATATTTGATTTCTTCTTTGCCTCAGTCTTTTACAGAAAAATCTGATATCCTCAAGGCAACCAGCCCCCTGATCTGGTAGACAGGTACAGAGAGCAGAAAAGACCACTTGAAATCCAGGAGGAAGCTATTTCTCTTAGATGCTGACAAGTCTCTGGGAGCAGGGTGCTGAGGAAACTGGAAGAAGAGGTTGCCAAGCTGCTGTCCATCATTTATCATCAGTCCTGGCAAATCAGGGACATCCCAGGTGACTGAAGATTGGCCAATGTAATGCCCATCTACAAGAAGGATCAGAGGAGGATCTGGTGAACTACAGATTGTCAAAGTGTTGGTGCTGGGGAAGGTTATGAAACCATCATCTTGAGTGTCATCACACACAAGGCACGTACAGGAGAATGTACACAGGGAATCATGCCCAGCCAGCACGGATGTGTGAAAGGCAGGTCCTGCCTGACCAACCTCATCTCTGTTTATGACCAGGTAACCTGCCTGATAGATGAAGGAAAGGCTGTTGATATTGTCTACCTGGATATTACTAAAGCCTTTGATACTGTCTCTCATGGCATTCTCCTGGAAAGCTGTCAGCTGTTGGCTTAGACAGGTGCACTGTAGACTGGGAAAAAACTGCCTGGGTGTCCACGTCCACAGAGTTGTTGTGAGTGGAATTATATCCAGCTGGTGATCAGTCACCAGTGCTGTTCCCCAGGGCTCAGTATTGAGGCCAAATTCTTTTTAATATCTTTATCAATTATCTGGATGAAGGAATTGAGCACACTTTCAGTCAGGAGATCTATGCAGAGGGGTGTGGTCATTGATGGACTGAGGACACTGATACAAGGTTCAACAAGGCCAGTGCTGGGTCCTGCCCTTGGGTCACAACAACCCCAGGCAGTGCCACAGTCTGGGGCAGAGTGGCTGGAAAGGACCTGGCAGTGCTGGTGACAGTGACTGAACATGAGCCAGGGTGTCCCCAGGTAGCCAAGAAGGCCAAAGGCATCCTGGCCTGGATCAGCAATAGTGTGGCCAGCAGGACCAGGACAGGGATTGACCCCCTGTGCTGGGCACTGGTGAGGCTGCAGCTCGAATCCTGTGTCCAGTTGTTAAGGAAACTTCCCTGCCCAGCCATCCAAGAGCCACTCTGTCAGTCACTCTTGCACTGCCTGAGCTGGATTGAAGCCCAATCTCAGCTACACACCCAACACCCACACGGCCAGATTAGATTTCTTTACCAGCTCAACCCCAGGTTTCCCTTGGTAGAGTCTCAGATGTCCAAATGCTTGAAATAATTTAATCATGGCATAGTAACAAAATAACAGCTTGAGCTGGTTGCCTCTGAGGAGGGAACAAAGGAACCCCATGGCTTTTATACCCTCACAGTGTCAAAACAGGAAAGTCCAGGTCAGGTCTCAATGTCCCCTCACCTGGCAGGGCCACAGGTCCCCGGGCCCCTTGTTCTGCAAAGAGTTGGCAGTTCATGGTCTCTTGCCTGGGGCTCTTGCCAGAGCTCAACCCAGAGCTCAACCTGCGGCTCCCACTGCAGCTGCACCCTGAGCTACCTGCACTGAATGTATTCCTCAACACTGTTTATGTGTGTTACGAGAAGCAGGACATTGAAGTGAAGGAGTGTGTCCAGAGAAGGACAATGGGGATGATGAAGGACCTGGAACACAAATGAGGAACAGCTGAGGAAGTTGAGGTAGTTCATCCTGGAGGCTCAGAGGACAACTTATTGCTGTCTCCTGAAAGCATTCTTCACTGAAAGGGCGATTCAGCATTGGAACAGGCTGCCCAGGGGGGTGGGAGTGTTCAAGAAGTGACTGGGCATGGCACTGAGTGGACATGGTGGTGAGCAGTCGAAGGTTAGATTCAATGATCTTTGAGGTCTTTTCCAACTTCAATGATTGTGATTCTTTGCTTCTATACTGTTTCATTGCCACAATCATTCGGTGGTAGAGGAGCTCTTATCAAAATTTCACAGAGGTGCTGAAGAACAGACTTAGCAAGAGTACAATTTTCAAACATTGGAAAACATATTTCTGTCTTAAATCTGCCTTGGGTTGTTTCAGTTTTGAACGTTTTATTTTAGAGGTAGCAGAGGAACTCAGCTGAAATTACTCAGAGTTGCATCTTTAGTTTAATGAACTCAAATCTTCAATTCTGAGTTAATTTAATTTAAAATTTTTAATTGATCAAATCTTTAATTTTGTCTTTTTAATGAGAAGGATGTTTGTCCTTTATATTTCTTGGTCAATTAAAATGTGAGAAAACTCCCTGCAGGAAAACTTGTAGGCATCTGCCTAGCTTTGGGCAAATCTGGAAGTTTTTGCAGCCTAAACCAGAATTACTTCAGTACACTACAGCCAACGCAGGCACCACTGCATCAGAAATGTGGAAATGGCCTGTTTGTATCCTGCACAGCACCTTTGCACCATTGCCCCTTTGTACACTTGTCTGGTGACTGTTGACAAGTTCTGGTTCAATCCCCAACTGACAGAACAGAGTTGGACAGATGATGAAGGAAATCTAGGTAGAAAAGTGTCCTTCTCCTCTCCTTTCTTTCTTTCTCTAAAAAAAAAAACAAACCAAAAACCAACCAAAAACCCCCAAAAAACTGAAGAGAGAAAGTTGGTTGGTTTGATTTTTTTTTTACCTAAGTACTTTCTGCTATATGCATTTCAAGCATTTTGAAATCTCTGGTGCTTTTCATCTTTGAATTCAGAGAACTTTTGTCTGAGGTAGTAAAATCACTGGCTAGCTAAGTCTGTTACCTAGTTTTCTTTTGATTATGAGAATTACCTTATACAGAGCATTTGACAGAGGCACATTTTTCCTGCCATCAGCCATATTTTCCACCATTTATCTGCTTAACCACAAGATGAGATTTTATTTACTTGTTTTCTCATAAGATAAATGAAAAGGATTGTAGAACTTGGTTCTCCTTGAATTTGTATTAAAACTTTCCATAGAAATTTAAAATATTGGACAGAAACACCTTTTTGGCTTAGCCTGAGCAACCAGGAAGGTAGCCACCTCACCGAAAAGGAAGGGAAAATGGCAGTTTCTTACTACAGCAAAATGTGCCCTCTGAGCTGGTTTCTGTTGTCTCCCACTCCAGATTAATCAATCCAGGTCTTCAAAAGAGTCTCTCTGAATTTTTTTGTGTGTGAAGGAGTTTCTTCCCCCAGTCTTAAAAAATGTGAATTATCTTTCTAACTCAGTTTGTCCTAAATTGAGTCCAGAGAGTTGGCAAATTATTATCTGTCTATGGTTTCCCAAACTTGGACGCCCCATCTGTGTGGCTCACTTGCAGCTCATGCACGACCAAAGGAGGCAAGTGGGACTCCCAGGAACGTGATTCATCCTGTCTTGAAGCACAAGTATAGATTAGCTCAGATGAATCGCAGCCTGGGTCTTTGCTTAAACCACACTGGTAACTTCAATTGTTTGGTCCAAATGTTCATGTCACACCAGAAATGTCCTTGGATGGTGTTCACTGTCCTAATGTCCCTGGGGACCCACACCCCACTGCCCAGGACAGCATTTCAGCCACTAAGGTTGAGGAAGGGGTTCTCACCCTCTCTGGTGAGAGCAGGGGTTGGGGACACACAGACTGGCAAATGTGCCTGTCAAGAGCTGGAAGAGGATGAGTGTCATGGCTCATCCTGTGGTCAAGTGCTGCTGTCCTGACAGTACGGCCAGTGGCTGAGCTGCAGCAGTGAGATCTCCTCTGTCTCCTGTAGCCAGTGCTTCCAGCCTTCCTCAGGGTGGTTGCAGGAGCCTGACTCCAAGTCTGTGGCTGTCAGGACAGCCAGAGAAGAGATGCCTGAGCTGCTGCACCTCAGAAGGACTGTGTTACTGGTATGATACGAATATATAGAAAACCTGCGAATACCTAATTTGAAGAAGGAACCTGAATCTCCTCCTGTAGCCCTGTCTATTTAAACTGCTTCCCCATTGCTCCTAATTGCTGTTGAGATGTGCTATAACCTATTACAGCATGTCCAGTTTCACACTGTGCAGAGCATTCTCATACCTTGTGCATACAAGATGACTTAAAAATGTAAGTGTATTCTATGTCTGCTGTTAATATCATATTTTTTCAGCTAATGGAGGATTTTGCAGTGCTTATTTCATCTCCCAGATGTTAACTTTCTGGACAAACTTAGCTATGGTACAAAAGTTTTATGTTGAGAAGGATTTTTCCTTTTAATTTCTGCCTGTTGTCCCTTTGCAGCAGGAGATTATCCTGTAGTGCACAGTGTTCTCTAGAATATTCTCACTCCAGGCTACTGATAGCTATAGACAAAGAAATGACCATTTTCTCAAGGGTTCATTGTGCTGGAGATTTGTTTGCAGTCCATTGCTTGAAATATATTTAGCCAGTTGTTAAGTTTATTTTAAGAATTAGCAAGCATTTACCTACTCCACCTTGACCGTCTGAGGGCAGTGTCCCCTAATATTTGCTGGAAGTGATGTGCCTGGTCACTGCAATCTGTCTGCACCCACCATCTAGCCTGTTATCCAAAATTTACAGACATCAAAAAAAGCCTTTCCATGCATCTTAACTATGACTTGGACTTGGATATATTTCACTCACTCTCTGGGCCAGAGTGTCTATTACTGTATGTCCTTATTGGCACTGGATCCGTTTTGGGGCATTCTACCTGATTCTGCCATCTAGAGCTTGATCTAGATGGAACCATGACTGACCTTCAGGTCAGAGCACTCATAAACATCCAACACAGATTACTGGAAAGTGCTTTTTGCATGATGCAGTTTATGCTTGGGTAGAGCATGACCCTGAGAAGAATATCTGGTTTTAAAGACCTCAAGTGATAAAGAATCTGCAGCAATCTCTGATAAATTGTTCCATGGGCAATCAACTGTCAGAAAATTGCTGTCAGAAAATTCCATCTTATCTTGTTTACTAACTAATATGTTAGTATTAGACTAATAGATAACATATTAGACTAAATATGTTTAATAAGTTCACATCCCACTGGATAATCAGTTAGTCTGAATAAGATGTTCTTCAATTAATTTTTTCTTTTTAATTAATGCTAATTGTATGTTTGGAGCACATCAAACCACCAGACCATCTTTTGGAAGTTTCTATTAATTACATGCATGCGGGCATCTCTCTCTTTTCCCTTAATTCTATCTCATCCTGAAACAAAGCCTTCCGTATGTGCTCATAACAGGAGTTTTGGGCAGGAAGGAATGAGAAATCTTGTGGAAAGGGCATCAATGAGAAAGGAATATGGGACTTCTGCAATGCATAGTAGACACTTTCTAGATTTTCTCCTTTGGACTAGAGGTGCAGCGGATGGGGAGGATGAGAAAACATGGAAGACAACAGAGTGGTGATGGTTTATACCAGTTAAGAACTTGACCTTGTGGTCATACTTTATTCCGCCTAGTTGTGAGCAACTGAAGATTGGTGTGATTTTGTTTCAACTCACATACATAGGTGATGACGTACAATAGAAAATACATTTGTACAGACATGCCTCATGGCGCTCCCTGTCTTGCCTGGGATACTTACATGAACAACATACAGTTAGAAGTTTCTCTTTACGCCATGATGGAAGCCTTTGCAATGTGATTTATTCTGGAGGGAAATGGCAGATTATATTGATTTAGGGGGAGTAACAACAGAGATAAAGTAATGAGGCAATTCCCCTTGATCTTTATCTAGCAACAGGGATATTAGGTGGCCAAGTTATAGATAAATGTCAAATAATCAAAGATAATTTTGGCAGAAATATGTAAAAATCCCTAAAGGCTATCATGATCAGCACAGTAATCCCAGCATACTAGGAGTTTGCTCACCACTTTAAAGTGTTAAATGTAAGGATTCTTTTTTTCATGATTGGCACTGAGAAAGCTGAATATTGACAGTAGAATACAGAGGTCACTGAAATTCAGGCATTCAATTAAACACCAGTGTACCAAATGAGTGTTAAATGTTTTTTAGACACTAGTAACCAGCTCTGGGCATAAAGGGTGATTCTGAACACACTGAAGAACAATTTTGAAAATGCAAAAAATTTTCAGGAAATTTGCTCTAATTGCTGTCACTGCTATGATCTCATTCCAATTACGGAGACATGGTGGGATAGCTTGCATTATTGGAATGCTGTCAGGTGCAGCTACATGCTTTTTTTAGGAAAGGTAGGCCATCCAAATTGGTGGATCTGTTCTTTATGTGAGAAAGTAACCAGAATTATCCAGCTCTGCCATGGGGTGGATGAAGAATGGGTTAAGACCTTATAGGTAAAAATTAAGGGACAAGTTAACATGGGTGACACTGCTGTGTTTGGTACAGGCCATCTGATCATGAGGAAGAAGTAGATGAGGCCTTCTACAGATAGCTGGAAGCAGCCTCTTCCAGGGGCTGTACACAGCCAGAAGCCCTCGTTATTGTGAGGGAATTAATCACTCTGCTTCGAGACAACACAGTGAGGCACACACAGTCCAGGAGGTTCCTGCAGAGCACTGGTGGTAATACTTTGGCACAGATGGTGGAGGAGACGAGGAGAGGTGGGCTGCTGGACCTTGTACTAGGAAACAAAGGACTAATGGACATATGAAGGTTGGAGGCAGCCTTGACTGCAGTGACCATGAGATGTGGAGCTGTCTGGGTCTCCACATGTGACAGAGCTTTGTTTCATGCTAGTAGTCTCACCACTAAGTCGACCTCCCTCCACAATGTCTCGCATGATTCACATTGTGGTTTAGATATTGTGCTGCCCAATTCAATGTTCCACAGAGACTCTCCCAAACCAGATGCTGATCTCTCATTCCCCCTTTCCACTTCCCACTGCAGTGGGGTCAAGCTGAGAACTGCAGACACAAAAGGTGAAGATCAGGGGTTAAGATAAAAACAATTTAGTAGAAACAGCAATGAGATAAGGAAACAAACAGTAACAGCAACAATCTTAATTATAGAAATATTATGAAAGAGAGGGTGATTCACATGCAAAAGTGCTCACCACTGACTCCAAGAAAAATGAACAATGACGGACAGCTTTCCCTCTTCCACCATGTTTTTTTGACTGGAAGCCATGCCCTTCTTCTCAGAAGTAATGGAGAGTCCCTCTTCTCTGCCCCTGGTAATGATGTAAGGTGATATCAAATAATGTTAAGGTCATGGTTTAATCTAGGATGGCTAGTTACTGATGATTTTCCCACCTCATAACTTTTTTCTTTTCCCACCACAGTTCTGATGTTCTTACCATTTGGCCTATTCTCTGGGAGATGAGAAGTCAGATGCATTATTGGCTCAGAAACGGAAATGTTTTTAACCTCATTACCATGAGTTATGATCCACATCAGCCATAAAAAGGTGAAGATGAAGAAAATCCCAGGTGATGGTGTCCTTCCAACAGGTGATTTATGGGTTTTTTTAAGGAAGAAAATAAGCAGAAAATTAAGGATGAAACATCTTCCTGAAGGACATACTCAAACACTTTATGCAGAGCGTGTTACCTGCACATAGAATAGGATGTGTACATGGACGTAAACCACTGCGTTCATGGGACTTCACACGACCTTGCAGGTTTTCATATCGTCTGGAAGAGAAACAGAAGAGGGTGGGAGGACATGTTAGACGGAGACTGTTGGCACAAGAGAGAGAAAGCTCAGACACTGTGCTGGAGTGAGATAGCAGTGCAGTCTTTCTTCTGTGACCATCATGGCGAGTTGCAAACCAAAAGTCGTGGAAAGGGGTCATGCATTTGCCACATAGACTGATGTCTTCACTCCTTGGAAAAAAAAGTTAATCATGTTCTGTCTTTACTGTGAGCTGTTCTTGGCAACTTAAGCCATATCCTGGAGAGTGTGGAGGGGCGAAAGTGCAGAGTGGAGCCAGTAGAGAAGTGTGTTAGAGGGTTTGGTTTGTTCATGCTTAGGGAAGCTGGTCAGTTGCACAGGAAAATATCTGATTGCTGACAAAGAGCATACAAAGTCATTATGCTTTTTTTTGAAAACCTCATCTCCACTTCTCAGTATTTCTTTTATTAGATGTTTTCTTCAGATTATAGTGACATTAATCCTTCCCAGACACTGGTACAATGGTTGCAGCTTGATTTGTCACCTATTTATGTGGCAGGTGGGGCTAACTAAGCAGTTAGGAAAGAGAACTGCTTTCCTGATTGGGGTCAGAAGGTAAAACACAATAAACTCTATTTTTTGTTTTACTGCTCTTTGTTTTTATTGTTGTTTATAGACATAGTTGCTCCCCAAAGTAACTTTGGATTATTTGTAATTTCCTTTTTTTTTTTTTTTTTTGACTGGTATACAGTACTTAGCTATTCAATTCTCTGATGTTCCAGCAAATAGACAGCCATTTAAAAAAATAAATATTCTCTTAGACTGTGCATATTTTTCCTTCTATTCATTTCTGGATTTGTGAAATACAATGACATTTCGGGAGCAGCCCAAATTTATTTCGCAATGAGAAATATGTTTGTCATTCTTTTTTGTTTTCCATGTATCGCAGTATTGTTTTCTTCATTTTATTGTCTCAGAGTGGATGCTAAATGTGATTATTTTTAGGGTATGCTTTTATTTTTCAGTATTTCTTAAGTATTTTTTCTGCATTATAGAAGTTAGAATCCATTTACTGCCAGATGACTGATGTTCACCTATGTTACTTAGTTGGATGGTTACTAGATGCTACATGTATTTCATCTGTAGTATCCTAGAAAAGCCTTTCTCCTCTCTCTTTATCTCATTCCTCATTTTCATGTCTCATTTCTTACACAGTCTCAGCCTCTGTCGGTCACTCTGATAACTTTTGAACAAGTTTGTCAATTTAAATTAAATTAGCAGGGGGTCAAAAGCGAGGTTCCAGCACATTTCATGAAAGTAGGAGTTCTCTTAACAGATGGCTGCTCTAGCAGTATTGGCCACATTCCTGTGTCCTCCTGCATGCCTCCTGTGCATCTTCAGGCACAAGGAACTTGTGTCCTCAGACCTGAATTCTGTGGTGATTCCAAGTGCCTGAAATGCAGCAGTGATACCCACAAGCTCTGTTCTGTCTTGTCAGTGCAATTGTCATTTCTTGCCTTGGGCTGTAGCTTTCAGAGAGAAGAAGCCCTGTGCAGGGGGAAAGAAACCCTTGGGGAGAAAATGCAGAACTCCACCAGCTGGCATTGTGCTGGGGCTAAGCGGACGGGTGATGTCACTGTCTGCCGCGTCCGTGCCAGCTTTCAAGCTACTGACAGATGTAACATAGCCTCCCTCATGAAGCAGTCTGTTGTCCCTAGAGAAATTGCAAGGATCATATTACACGGAGATTTTTTAAAAAGAGAATTGCAAGAGCGTCTACCTAGAAAGCTAATCAGCCCATGTATCAGAGAAGTGTTAGGGCCAATTTGGAGCAGAATATGACACTCTGAATACCATTTGTACAGCATCACAGACACACTAATATACCTTAAGCTTGAGGCTCGGATGGCTGGAATTCACATATGCAAAGTGACTCTGTGCTCCTCTATTCTTGGGACACAGTCTTGAATGGCTCTGAAGCCTCTACAATCTCCCAAACGCCTTTAAAGAAACAGTGAAAGGGCTGTGCTGCTGTGTGCCCTGCAGCTGCCATCAGGGAGGCTCTGGGGAGCATGGTGTACCCAGAGCCCTGCGCTCTTGGAAGGGTGGCGGTTTCAGACTGCTATCTTCTTGGGCTTAGGGCTGGCCAGTCTAACTTGAACTTAGATTTTATGCCCCATGTGAAGCAGTCTTGCCAAGTGTCTGTGCTCCCTTCATACCGAGTGGATAGAGGCAGGAGTCTATACCTTATCAGACAGGATACTCCTGGAGGCTTTCAGAAAACCTGATTTGTTTGCTCCACAGCGCATGGGTCTTTACTACTTGATTCTGCTTTCTTAAACACCTTAAGTTGAGGCTCTGGTAGGTTAGGTGATCTGGGTGCTGCTCTCTTAGATCAAACATCGTTTTGCAGACCAGCAGTTGATAGGCAGGACTGTGCGCAAGTGGCTGCAGGGTGCTCGGAGGAATGCCTCAACACAGGTACGTGCACTGCTGAATGCACCGCTGCAGGTTTGACTGAAATGTGCTCTCTCATCACAGGGTATTTTCACCTCTCCTGAAGATATGCCTTTGCTGGGGTGTAAGGAAGTCTTCAACGTCTTGACTCATCACAAAGTCTATTTAACAAAAAGAAGGCTGTGCACAGTTGCGTGGCTCCAGGTATGACTAGCAGGATGCTAGCTGCTCAAGTTTTATTTAATTCTAAAGAGTAAGAATGAGTTGAAATTTCTAGCCAACTGATTATCTTATTTTAGCAATCATTGCACCAATATGAACAAGAGGTGCCAAAAAAGCAGATATAAATAGCAGTGAGATTTGCTTATTTCTGCAATTCTTGCTAGATTTTAAGAGGTGTTTTTCAGTCTTGATTATATGCCTCAAGGTAGACAGGCTAAAGCAGATTTTTTAATCAATTGTGTAATGAACTTTACATTATTTCCTTGGTTGTATTGTTGTTTTTCAGAGGAAATTAAAAAGGAAAAAACCCCAAAATTTGCCACTATCACTTAGTAGATAGCCTCTCCTAGTAAAATGGTCTTATCTGCTCTAGTTTCTAATGTTAGGCATTCACTGCTAGAAATATTACCATTATTTTGCATTCTGAATCTCTCTTACTAAAAAAGTCAAAGCACACCTTATTTATTATCCAATTTTGAAAATTCATGGATTCACAAATCGATGTATGAACTTAAATATCTACTTAATTTTCTGAATGTTTTTTTCCCTTTTATGAATCACAATACTTAATTTAACTGTGTGTTTTAATGTATTTGAAGATATTGCAGTTTAATGAGTGCAAAATGAATAAAGTCACTAGCAGACTTTTTCTCATGTTTCATGTCACCTGACAAACAAAAAAACCCCTCTGACTAAGAAATTTTAGACAGTAGTTGTTTGAGGTGGGTGGAGTGAGTGAGTCTGTATAAAAACCATAAGCTACTGAAAACCTGAAACCATAAACTACCTTTTGGTTTAGATTGTACAAAATGCTAAGTACCAAAGGAAAAATAAAAAACTAGATTTATCTTACAAGAATACCAGTTAGTTGATGGCTGTAAAATATGTTTTAATAAAGAACGAATCAAAATTTAATTATAGCATTTTTAAATTATTATATTAAAAATATTTTTATTGCATCAACAAAAAAACTATGACAAAACAAAAAGTAGACTAGAACCCAGAATTAATCTTATAGAAACAATAGGTCACTGAAACATGAAAAGAGTATTAGCTAAGGTCCCTCTACTTGTGAAAACCAAGCAAATATTTCCCTTCTGGAAGGCAATGATCAGGAAAATCAGAGCATGAGGATGTTCTGACTAGCTTAAATTTTTACTGAGTTTACAAGTAAATATTTTCACAGGGAGTAGTACCTTCTTGTATTCTGCATTTCTCACTGCATATTCAGTACATTAAAGGACTGAGTAATTCAAACGTCTTAACCTTCTCAATTTTACAATTCTCCAGTTTTCAATCAAAATTAAACATAAGCACAGGTGAATTATAAAATATACTGTCTGTTGTTTCTCTGTGTAACAACTTACAATATGACAGAGGTTTTGTGGCCAAATTCTAACTTCAGAGAAAAATATACTCTTAGAGCAGAACATAGTCCATAGAGAAAAATACCTTCCATTTTGATGTTTGGATCAATTCACTCTCATCAAGAAGTCAAGATACAAAGAAAAAATCCCTAGATAAAAAAATAAAATGAATAGGTTTGTTTTGCTTTGGTTTGGTTTGTTCTTCTGCAGTCCTGCACACTGCTGCCCTCTTCAATTGCACAGGAAGCAGCAATACTTGGGGAGCATTAAACAGGTCTATCCTGAAAGTAACCTGGGGCTCTATAATGCAGAATAAAAAATGAAAGGTAAGGACAAATGCAAAGGGAATGCAGGGTACAGTGCAGGAGAAAGCTACTTAGGAAATATTTGTAAGTGGGACAGCTCTTGAACATGCATAAACATGCTAGAAAAATTGTATGATCTCTGGGACCCCTGTCTTTTCAGACTACAGGCTGAATATTCACTTTTTGCTCAATATGTCTCTACCTCAAATGTATCTTCAGACATCAGAAATGAGGAAAAGCATTGGAAGTGTAGAGTGTACACAAATGACATGTACTCAATAATGATAAATAGGAAAGGGAAAAAAAGGAGCAATACAAAGATTACACTTAAAACCTACAGTGTTAATTGGAATTGAGTCATGGTGCTTTTTTTCTTGGAAAAATAGCAATTTGTCTTCAGGTTTGGCAGAAGAGCAGCATGCATAAGAGCAAATAATATTTGAAAGTAGAACAAGCTGACATGGCACCAAGTGAGATAAATGTTCAGCTCATAATCATTAACTCCTGGCCTAGCTACTGCTTTGTATTGCCAAAAAATTAGGATTTGGAGATGAATTATATAGGCTATAAATAATATTTCCAAGATGCAACATCAGAGAATAGTTGTAGTTTTATTTGCCCATGATCATTAAAGTGCTATAAAAACAGAGAAAAAAAAGAACATCTTCTCTTGGGAGCCCTAAATCACAGATTTGTTCTGGTAGCTGCTAATTTTTGCCTCAAAAGTAGCTAATGTCCTTGTTATTCATGAACCAAGGGCCTGCTTCTGTTGGCAGTCTTTTCCATCACTACCTGCCTGAACAGAAAAGCCCTGCTGTTCTTAGAAGGGAGGGAAAGTGGTTGCAGCATCTTCTAAATGACAGATCAAAAGCGTTCTGGACTTCTGCCTCAGCATGAATCTGTTCTACTGGGCAAAGCCATTTATTTAGCAAGATAACCATCTGGCTAGAGCAAGTTTGATGAGGTAATGGTTTTATTAATTTCTTATAGTAAGTAAGATGAGTAGACAAGGCTGCCTATGGCATTCAGATATGAGTATTTCATCTTTACAAAATCACCTACTTTCCTCTTGGTGTAAAACTTAAGGATTTTCAGTGTATCAAAGGAGTTTCCCAGAGCTTCAGAGTGAGCATGGGAAGGTCCAAATTTGCTTTTCACATCTGAGAAAAGTCACTTTTAAATCACCATGACTGAAGCAAGAAAAGACTATTAGCTCCAGACTCCTCTATTTTTTCTATGCTGGAGGACATTGCATGCTATCTGCATGTTCTTCTAACTTTGCTGAAGATTTCTAAAGATTTGCTGCTCTTGATCAGAAGAAGCTATCGCATTCCTTCACAGCTTGTCTGAAAGTTGTTCCCCACACTATTTAAAAATGGTGACCTGTTCCTTAGCTACATTGCCATCTTAAATTTCCATCCACTAGTTTTCACCTGTGCCTTTATGTTGAGCAAAAATGGGGGTCCTGGACTGAGCATCTTCACTGCCTAAAGGAGCCACAGCAAAATTCTTTGCTTTGCTGAGTGTGCTAATCAAACTCCTAAACCTTTCTCTGTGCTGCTCGTCTTCTAGTTCTGAACCAATTTATATAACTTTTACCTCCAATATCTGCAAGTTTTCAGTGTATTTTAAGAAAAGAGGTGCCAAAGGTAGACAGAATTGCACTGTGAACAAAGCTGTGTGCATTAATGGAACAACAAATTTTTAAGTTTTGGAAGAGAATTTAAGGTAAATTCAGGCTCCATAATAACCGAAGTAGCTAAGTAACACAAGCTAAGGTAGAGAAGCTCATGTGCCTCTGAAGGCATGGTGGCCTTTAAGAGGGAGTAACTAAAGAGAAATGGTGATCAATCATGGGCAACATTTCTTACACATGAAATGGGAGGAAAGTTGTAAAGGCTGCTACCAAATGGCGTAAGGGTTTCCCCTTTTTCAATCTACAGAAATAAACTCTAATAACGATGTCCACCATATCCAACAATTATCTTATGGACAAGGCTGCAGATTTTGCAGTCTCCAGTGCAGAATGGCCAACACAAACATGGTCAGTAACATGAGTGTTTTGTCTGCTTCTGTGCTTGCTTTACCTCCATATCTTCACCACTGTAAACTTTTCATAATAAAGCTTCGTTTGTCCTTTCATTTCACTTCTCTGATCTTCCACTGGAATTCATGTTGGAAAGCACCAAACCCAAATGAACTGCCCCAGGTAAGGAGTGAGCACTGACAAACACCGAATTCAAGAGGGACAGAGGTCCTCTCGGCCTCCAAAGAGCTCATCAGGTTGCTCCCAAATCATTGCTTCAGAGTATTTGGCCTATTATCAGAGCTTGTCAGGGATATGGCTGAGAAGCCATGAGTGATTCTGATCTTGGTTATCCTTCTTTAATTCTGACACCCCAGTCTCAGCAAAGCTGGATGCTGTTCCTTTGTACATGGTGAATGGAATGTCTGCACCAGGTCCCTCCTCTGCCTCTGCATGGGGACTTCCTTAGTCTTGGGGTCCAACCCAGCTTGGGCAGGACCACAGACAAGCTGTGGCTGGGGTTGCTGTGTCCTGGTGACACACCAGGAACAAGAGCCATGCACAGTTTTCGTGTGTGCTACACACAACCATCACCCCCTGCCAAAACCACAGCAACCTCTGCTGGTGCCCAGGAGAGCATACTCAGCTTCAAGGCATGGAGGGATTCAAACCAGCTTTGGGTATGTTGCAGTGGTTAGACCAAGGAAAGGAACATTTCCTGAGACAGGTTTCGCCAAATTTTCCTAGATGTGTTCTGAACATATGGTTCCTGCTTTACTTTTAAATGCATTAAATTTAGAGCTGCTGAAACTCAACACTTCCAGGAAACTTGTTTCAGCAACTCTGTGGGGAGGCATTTCAGTTTGAATGGGGAAAAGGACCAAAGGAAGCTTTATCCAGCAAGCACAAAGCAGAAAGAGTTGTAGGAAAATTGTAGCCTGTTGTTCCCACCTGCAGCCAGAGGAGTGAAGGAGCTGGGACAAGCGTCATAAAGGCAGCATGGCGCAATTACGTGCTTTTTCTCGCTATAGGGACTTTTGCCTGGAACAGCCAAAAACTGTAATGATGGTAGAAAGGATGGGCACAACTTGGAAAAGCTATTTAAAAAGATAGTATGGCAAATCAGCACTTGTTGGCATGTATTGAACAAACTGACAGAGAAAAGGGACTTAGAGCTGTTATGGTGAAATCCAATGTACTGCACTGCCATGGTCAGTTACGGGATAAGAAGAAATTTTGAGGCTGTCTTGGAAGCCAGTGAGATATGACGCTGCCATACAGGTGTCCCCATGTGTTGCTACTGGCGTGACCTGCTCTGCAAGATGTCTGTATCAAGGCAAGGCTTGCCTCAGAAAGGTATGCACCCAACAGCAGTGGGAAGGTGGGAATTGCATTCGCTTTAACAGTGTGTCCCATGGGAGTTTGTGGTGTGAGAGAAGAGTCAGTAACACGAGCAAATGGTGTATCATTCTTCAGCTGCCTGGCCCCAGAAGGCCAAATTCCCCAATAACGGCATCCTTCCTCTCCAATCCCTCCTTGGCCTCAAGGACAGTGGATGCTGCCTCCATCCCTCCCTTTCTGAGGCAGTCAGCTGCCTCTCCAAGGATCTGCTTTTCACAGTTCTGTATGTAGACTTGCAAAACCCTCTGGAAAAGGTCACTTTCCTCAGAAATTAAGAAGGCCACTGCGCATGTGTGCCATGCTTCACTGCTGAGCAAATGCTTTGGAGCTTTCTATTAAAAGCTTTCATCCATGGGAAAGCATAGTTTGTTTTTGTGTTACACTCATGTAATCACACTGAGGAGAGGCAGGGCACACACACAGAATAGTATAGACTGCTTGGAAATAAACACCCTTCAGTTGTGGCAGTGCGAAATTTAATCATATTTAAAATGTTCCCCATTTCGTGTGTCCCAGTTCACCCCTGTTTGACAAACAGTTTTTCCCTACAATCCTCATCCCCAGTTTTCTGTACATAAATATGTGACCCATCCTATTCCCCTGTCAATCCTAGTTACGTCCTTGCCCTTTTTCCTAGAATGTTCCTTGCTCCCCTCCCCTCGTGTCAATCCCCCTAAAGCCACACCTTTTGTTCTAGAGAATTCTCCCTTGCTTGGTTGTTAATTGGTTTTTGACAGCTAGCCACTCCCTTGTTGTACTTTTATTGGATTGTGTGTTGATTGTCATGTTGTAAACCCCTCCCTGCGTTTCTTCTGATTGGTTTGTTGTTTGTGAGTCCCCTTTTCTCCAGCCCCCC
>WAAE01007063.1:0-16782 GCA_013400495.1 Nicator chloris | reverse complement strand
CAAAAGGTGTTGCACTGCCTTTGTCTGCCTCTTAGACCGTGGGTGCTGACACAGTAACAAACGTGTTGCTGTGTAGCAGACTCTGGGTCTGAGGCCTGTCTCTGTTCCTGCTCCCCTTTCCTGGGTGGGAGAATAAATCCTGACCATGGAGAGCAGCATACAGAAACTCTCCCTCATTCTTTGCTCTGCTCTGCATCAGTGTGCTGACCATCTGGACCCTCAGTTGGCCCTCCTGAGGAGCAGCAGGCGGCCTTGCTGCTCCGTACACCCTACCGATCCCTTCTGGTCATCAGAGGTCACCCTTATCAGGCGTGATCCCCAGCTAGAGCTAGTGGGTCGGGCGATCCAGGAGAAAGGATCATCGCGGGTCGCGTCATTCAGTGACTAGCTGTTAGTAGTGTAAACGTTATTCCTAGAGGCAACTTGGGAGGAGGACCTGGCATAATGTGGGTCCCTTGGTATATGCTAGGATCCCTGGAGCTGGTCAGTCATGTCATTCCTTCTGAATATTTCTCTGGCAGCTTCTTGGGGAGACCAGGTTGTAGACCCACACTTACCGCTTCGCTTACCAGGCTTTGAATTTATCCTTTCCATGTGCCCGTGGCCTCCCCTGACTTTGTTTCCTCTACCTGTGAAGAAGAAACCATCCTTGGGTGGCAGGTTAGCTCTTCTATGTCTTGCCCCAAAAGCAGCAGGGTGGGCATGTACCTCCTGTTAAGCTTCTCATGGAGGGTGTGGTGGAGAATATCAGCTCAACTTCTATATCTGCCTAAATTCGACAGTGACATCTCCATTTGTCCTCAGTGCCTCTGCTTGCTGCAGAGATGAGACAGCTCAGACAGGCCTGTGGGACAGCCCAGAGTGTAGAGAGGTGTCCAGACCCCCTGGAGCCGCTGGGGTCTGTGCTGGGGCAGCTGGGTGTGTGTGGTGTGCACGGCAGCGTGGCAGGTGACCCCTGGCAGCACAGGGATTGAATGTCTTACAGGCGTTGGGCACCCAGCAGCCACCCTCAGACACCCTCAGATGCTGAGCAGGGTCAGCTAATGGCAGAAATGTCTTGGGCTGGCTTAGACCTTGGGCTGTGGGATATCTGATCCGTTATCTCATGTTTCCCTGCTGGAACCAGGCACACACACAGCAGCCTCAGTCTCACTTGTGCTGCTGGATGGCCAGCAGCAGCATACAGGAGCTGCTCTGTAATCACAGACATAAACACAGATGGGGCTGACCTCTCTAGTGCCTAGCCTTAATCAAAATCACATGTAGCTCTCTGCAGCCCTAAGGATGCTTTTCTTTTTATATATATACTTTTTTCTTTTTTTTAAAGTGCAAAAACAGGACAATGTTCCTGTAGCTGTTCTACAAAATGGAAACCTTGTGAATTAGTAGCAGAATCCCTGCATGCTTGCAAAAGTTGAAACAGTTTTAAAATAGCACAGATCAGTTCTTGGGGATGTAATTATAAATGCCTCATCAAAACTTCCAGGGAAAACCCTGACAAATGGACTTGTCTAATTTTTTTTTTCTCTTTAGAAGTTTCTGAAGAATAGTACTTTTCTTTCAAAGTGTATTTCAGCCGTATTTTTAGTTTGCTCTTTATACAGGAACTTCTAACCTACAAATTCTGAATTTGCTATATTGCAAAGCCTTTGAAAGACAACCTGATTGCTTAATTTCTGGAGGAGACGGCTATTTTATCTGTAGATGACAGAATGTATCTAATTGTAATATCATATTTGGGATATGAACTTTCCATTTCAAGTTTTAATGGTCTTGTGTAGTTATTGCTTGTGATATAACTCCATTAGAAGTTTGTTTCTTTACAATATTTGGGATATTATGGAGCTGGAAGACATAATGCAAAGGAGGTTCCATTAAACCTCAGTCTAACACTGCATCTTTGGGGCAATTTCTATTGACTGCTGTTTTTAAAAATAAGCATATCAACAACCAGATTATGGGCAAGGTAGAAATTTATCTGTTCACTGGATCACCACTGAAATTATTTGCAGGACAGAAGTGCACATGATTGGTAGAATACCCAAACAAGAGGAAATAGAGCAATTATTCTTGAAAAAGAAATAAAAGATATATCCTTTAATTTTTTTTTTAAATATGAAAGTAAAATCTTGATCTAACTGATACTAAGTCAGCCTGTTCCAGCTAGGAATCTGCCCCCTCTAGTCATACTCAGAGGGATGGACATTAATCTATTATTCAACTGCACAAAGTTCATTGGAATAACTGTTCTCACTAATTGCTAATTGGCAAAATTGCTGGTGCTTATAGGAGATATTCTGGTAACAGATAATTAAGCAACTAAGTAGTTGAAAATGTCAGGAGAGAAAAATGATCCTTTCACCTCACTGGGTTCATTTTTAAAACTGTGTCTGCTGAGCTCACTTGGTCTGTACAGCCAGCCTGCAGCTCTGCTGGGGAGGGGTGCTATGGCCACCAAGCACACAGATAGAGGGCGAAACAAGGGAAAACCCTTTTTCTAGATCCTGCTTTAGCAGCTGCCATTCATGCTCTAGAAGAAAGTGCAAATCTACAGCTGCTGTATGTAGCTCTTGTTTTGACCATCAGGCTTTGACCGTCACTTGCTTCCTAGCTGACAGGTGTTATTCCCTCCCACAAGCCCTATCCCTATGCTTCTGAATCCAGAAAACCTCTTCTGTCTCTGTCATCCAGATATAGTCCTAGAGCCTCTGCTTTTTTGGGAGGTCCCAGAGCAAGGGTGGACAAGTTGTTGACTTGTAAGGAGGAGGAGGAGGAGGAGAAAGTCCTTCTCAGCCTTTGCAACATGGATTGGAGGGAGAAGAAAGTTCAGGCAGCAAATGAGGACAGGAGCCACAGCACATTGTTTTGCTCTCCACCATGTTTGCAATTCATCCCTCAGTGTTCCTGGGGACAGAAAGGGAGCAATCCCTGATCCCTTAGACCCTTGGGGCAATGCAGATAGCACCTCACCCCCTGGTGTTCCAGTAGCCTCTGGGACAGCAATGTGGACCCAGGCATCAGGGCAAGGTGGTCCCAAGCAGCATTTTGAAAGCTGGCATGTCACCTCAAAGCCTCAGCACCTGCTTCAAATCTCTCATGCTTTTTGGGATAGGGTACAGCTGAGGATTCCTTCTGCTACCTCTACTCCTCTGTTGCAGCTCCAAGAGGACTGTGCATATAAAAAACTGGATGCCCTCCAAGCTAACATCATTACTGGCAGGAACAGAGCACTTTGGTAGCTATTTCTGCATATCATGAGGGTGCCCTGAACCATTCTCTTTCTCAGGTGCAAGCCTGTTCCTGTTTGGACCTATTTGTGGTATCACCCTACATCCCCTTGCACTTCCCTGTAATCCAGATAGGGAAGAGTGGAGACTATATTTTGCTGCTGCTCCTTTTGATTGTGTTAGTGAGTTTCCAATGAAGAGAGCAAGGCTCCCAGTGAATAAGCCTTGCATCCCTCTCTCCCAGATGCTATCCTTGTGGGTATCACTGAAATTCACCTTCCCCTGCAAACCTGGCTGCCCACCCTGTGCCAATGGCAACCTGATGCAACAAGGAGCACACATCTACTTAACAGTAACTATTACAGTGATCTGCCCATCCTCCAGCCTGTGTTGATTCCAGGGTTGATGCCAGGTGCTGACCCAGGTGCAGCACCTTGCACCTTGACTTGTTAAACTTCATGAGAATTCCATGAGTCCTAGAGCTTATCCAAGTCCCTCTGGATGGCACCCCATCCTTCAGATGTGTCAGCTGCAGCACTCAGTTTTGTGTCATCTGCAAATGGTGCAGCATTTCTACAACAAATTCCCAAATGTTAAAACCCACAAAAATGTTGAGCTTTGATATAGTGTGCCATTTTTTTTCCCTTGGAAACGTATCAAGTTTGATCCAATTCTTTCAAAAATACATATTTAAGCATTTCACTTGTTGACAAAAAAGACTCCTTCCCCATCTAAATCAGAGTTAAAGCTGTAAGCTGCAGCCCCATAAGTTAAGGCTCTCTCACTGGGTCTGGAGTAGGCTGGAGCAGGCTGGTATCTTCTCTTGACATAAATTCACCAGTGACCCTCATAACTCAGGGAAGTACAAAATTGGTTGAGTGACACAGCTATAAAACCACAGCTGTGCAGTGAGGAATAAGGCATAGGCTGCTAATTCACTCCACTGAAGAAAAAAAATAGGAGTTTAAAGTTAATTAAAATTAAAGGAACCCCTCTAAATTGTATCTGAGGATATTGGAATGAAAAGGACAGAAGGTGAAGGAATATTTAAGGCCTTCTCTATGAGGGAATTGAACCACCTCTGGTAGAAGAAGGTAAGTGTCGCCTTTGGCCTCACTGGTTTTCTTGCTGCTGGGGACACTTACTCATGCAGGGTCTGCTCCCAAGATGCAGGGCAGGCATGGTCTGAAGCCCTTGTAACCTGACAAGCTGAGTCTGTGCATTGCCTGGGGCTGGGTACTGGAGGGGTCTCCTGAATGTTCCTTGCTGCTTGACAACCTACTGGGAAGGGGAAAGCCCCAAGAATTCTCATGAGGTTCAACAGCAAGGAACACCCCTCAGGTGCTCCAGGTGTCCAGAGGCCCCTGGGGAGGAATGTGCTGCCGACGGCTGTAAACTTAGACACAGGGAACCGGAGATGGAAATGCATGGTGGATCCATAGGATGTGAGACTAGACCAACACCTGCCACAGAAAGGGATCCCACAGCTGGCAGGGCATGAGGGCAGAGGGAACTGCTGGAAAGGGGAGGGGGAACCTCCATCTGCAGGGGAACCTGCAGAATGGGGGAATTTCCATTTGCAGGGAAGCTGTGGGGTAGAGCATCCCTTCCTGTGTCCCCTCCAGCACACAGGTGTTTTTTTCCTGCTGGGTTGCTGCCCTCTGGCAACAGCCTTCATTTAGCAGCTTCTGCCAGAAGGGACTTTCTTTGTGGAGGCTGGAGAATGCATGAAATTTGCAATTTTCCTAAGGAGCTCAGTTTGTTATTACTCCATTGCTTGGCACCATTCTCCAAGTTATACTCTCATTTAAACCTGCATAAAAACTCGACTAGAGTCCCACAAATAATGCAGGTTTGTTGTCTGATAATGTGAAAGTGTTTGATCCTATTGTTTTATAATGCTATGACTTCAGTTTTACAAGTTCTTGAGGGGAAGAGCAAAAGTATTTGTATTTACTTGGTCTGAGTTTTAAGTGTATTTTCCTGTGGTACCTTAAATGAAGCATCCTTCAGAAGTGTTGATCTCTCAGATCAAAATATTCTATTCTGTCTGTGAATTGTGACCTAGCGTCCTGAGCCACACAAGGCCCATAGAACACCAGTCTATAACAGCATTTCACCTCAATCAATCTAGCAGCTCTTACCATGTTGTATACCACATTACTCCTGACCTTCCAAAGGACACAGGAGCCAGTCAGCCCACCTGCTTGTGGGCTGTCTTGCTGACACTTCAGTCAGTGGGTAATTCACTGTCTTGTCATGACATCTGTGTCTTCTGCAGGTGAGGCATTACAAGATAATAATGTCCTCTTTTTGGCGCAAGGAATACTGCCCAAAATCTCATGAGTACATTTTCAGTGAAAATGTCTGGAGATCCACTTTTTGCTAGCTCTTATGAATGGCTCTTTAACAAAACAAGGTGATTTTTTCCTCCTGTGTGTAGCAGTTTTACATCTAACATGGTGTTACCTTGTCGCAACAGTAAAGTGTAGCAGGATGGGGACTTGTCATGTGCATCTCTTTTGACATTAAGAATTAAAATCCCTTTGACCCATAACCATTAAACTTCTGCCTGTGCAAGTAGACTACTAGGACCAGAAAATTCACCTTGCAAATATGGAGATGAGGACAGCAGGTGTCAAGAACACATGAGAATTTATTCTTCTTCCTAATGGTCCATTTTTCCTGCTCTGCAATTTAAAAAGAAAAAGAAAGAATAATCTTTTACTGCAAGTGGGAAATAGATGTCTGGAAGGATTAAAGGATGTCCTGCCTCCTGAGTTCTGGTTAGGCCACTAAGCACACATTTGTGATGGAAGGAGTTGCTGTTGCAATCTCTCTAGAAAATATGCTACAGCTGGAGGAGAGAGCCTTAAAGTACCAAACACTGATCACACAATAAAAGTAAGAAATGGAGCAGAGAAGTTAAAGCTCTCTACTGAATAGAATTAGTTTATAACAAGAGAGGGAGTTGAAATTTAGTCATGTTGAATGCTTCCCATTTCCTCTTAGCACTTGTAACTCCTTTTTTTAGTTGTGCTTTTGTGGAGAGAGGTATTGGAATTCTCCAAGGTTTTGGAATTATCCTTGCTTTATCTTGAAAGCATTTGTCTAGTCCCTTCATGACACAGCCTCCGACCTTGTTCTGGATACACTAAGATGAAATGAGCTGCTAATTTCATGGCTGAAGTCAGAAGAGATACTATCTGCTCAGTTCCCTGAGTAAAAATTGCTCTCTAATAAAAACCTCCTGGAATTCTGCTTTTCTGTCCTCAAAAGGATTGGGATGTGAAGATCCGTACGGGTGTGCATGATCTCTGTAGGGGCTGAAAACCAGAATACTAGAGTTGCTTGATACTACATAAAATTTTAATAAGAGATTGAGTCACATAAACCTTTTCACTGCCTTCCCCTTTTATTCTTAATATGTGTTCCAGATGTGTCTGTGGAATCTAGCTTGTCAGTGTATGTAGGTACAATCTGATTCATGTTGACATCTTGTAAAGATTGAGGAGGTGTTTTTCAGGCAGCTGCAAGGGCAATTCTCAGGGAGTGGGAAGAAACACTGTATTTTGCTCCTCTAAAATGAGCTTTTAAATGTTGCTTCATTTGTGCAGTATATCCAAAACATCAAATCCAAGTGCCAGTTAGAAGCAGAGCCAAGAGAGGGTTAAGTCAGTGAAGCCTGATGTTAACATCTTTCCCTTTTTTCAGCTTTGTAAAAGATAAACGTTTCAGATTTCTATCTGTGTTTCCCAGCAGTGCTTTGGAAACACTGCAGTAGGCCCGCAAAAATCGCTAATGCTGGGCCAAGCTGAGATAATGTGTCTCAGCAGGAATGACATAATGTCCTAAAAGAAGACTATGATGTAATGCATATCTCACAAATCAGAGCCAATTTCCTTTAGAAATCCTTGAAGTCTAGCACTAATAGTGTGGTATGCAAAGCTTTGGGGATTTAGATATTTTTTCCTTTTTATTTTTTAAAAATGATTTTTTAAGGCTTACAGCATTCATGCAGTCTGTCTCAATTACTAGAGAAGCTTCTCTCTTGTTCCACCCTTTCTTGCTATTCAGGTGCTTACTGAAAGCTGTTAAGCATTTCACCTTGGTTGAGGTGCCTGCGATACATTAATAGGAACATGGTAATTTATAGCATTAACATGGCTATGTCTGCAGGTGAGGCATAAAATGTATATAGCATATCACAGTAAATCCCGCCTAATGAAGCTATTATGCAGAGATTTATTAGACTCAGTAATGTCTCATGTAAAAGTTAAGCAGTATTTCTGCAAAGCTCAGCTTTGGTTTCAGCCAGTGCAACTCCTCACTCCTTGGTGGTGTTCTCCTCTGGGTGAGCCATTTTTGGACCCATACATTTTATAAAAATCACGGATAGTTTTCCTGTCTTTTATTAACAAACATGATCCTGCGGTGCCTGAGCCTGAGGCCAGAGTGCTGGGGACTGCTGCAGGGCTTATTTCCAAGCAGGACATGCCTGAGCAAGCCTGCTGAGGTCACACAGCTGCCCTGACCCAGCCCCTCACAAAGTGGTTGGATGTCCTGGAGGGTCTCAACTGTCCCACTTGGCCCACCCACTGTTTGCGACAAGGAGACCATTATTTTTCCCAGGTATGCAGCTGCCTTTGGGGCCTTGGCCCTACACCCTTTGTGCACCTTTTTGTGGATGAGGGTAGGAGCTGCTGCCACTGGCTGGCTCTGTTCTTTGGAGGCAGGACAGAGCCAGTAGTCTGCATCTGCAGCTAGGAGAAAGACCCCATAGTTCCTAGCACTGGAGGGAATGACAGCTGCTCATGTGGGATAGGACATGGTCTTGGCTACCTGTGTGGCCACATCCCCCTGCAGTTGTAATGTGGCAATGTACACCCATCAACTGTGCCTTCATCTTACTGTTTTCATGTCATTGGAGCTGGACCTCCATGCCTTCAAAATATCTCCATTTCTCGAGAACTAGCCCTGATCAGGGCTGTGCATCCAGTTCCTGGGATGGGACCAGGGACCAGGGACTTTCAGAATCCTATCCCAGTCAGAACAGGAGTCATTGGCCCAGAATCTGTCTCCCAGGAAAGGAGAACTATATTGCAGCCCATTGCATCTACTTGTAGAGATAGTTCCAAGGATGTATGCTGAGTATCAGAGTCACTTCAAGAGTGTTTGCACTGGAAAACACAATCTTTAAAATATGACCCTTGAGGTAGCTCATGCACATCAGCCCTCCACCATGGCAGGCATCTGTCAGCATGGTTTTCACTACCATGGTTTCTGTGACAGAGAGCTGATCTGTGCTTATCAAACCATCTCATCTCAAGCAACTGAGGTATTAATATGTAACCTCTGCTGGCTTTTGTAAATTTGAGGTTTCCATTTTTGCTTCACTGTGTTAAGAAACATCAGGAGTGTCAGATTCTGAAGGCTTATGTTTACTTGCCTACGGGATGTGAGGTTGTTAACTGAGTTTCAGCAGGCAAATAAACTTCTGACCTTGTTCTAAAAATTAATAAACCACCATGAGCACCTCAAAGGGAGGGGGAAGCTAGCATCTGCTCCTGTTAGTTCAAGCCTGGACCTGCTTTTCATTCAGAACAGCCTGACTGCAGATGGAGACTGCCATATTTTATGTTACAGACTGCTTTCTGAAGGAAACTGACCCATGACACATGGCATAATTAAACTGAGAATGATGCTGGACATCTACCGCAATCACACAAGTAAAAGGTGAGTTGCTGTCTCAGATTGTTTTGAGAACTCATTAGTATTAATAAATACCAAGCTGTGTTACATGCACCATTTCATTAAAGGAATGTAGCCAGAAGGAGAGCTTAATTATCTAGCTCTAGCAAAAAGCTCTAGAGGCAGATGGGAAATGTATAATTATAGCATTAATATGGCCTGCTGGCCCGCTGGTGGACTGGCACGATGGAGACCCAGGTCTCTAAACCTGACCTCACCTCTGCTGTATGGGACTGTTGGGGCAAGTCATTTAACCTTCTTTCTGACATTTAACCTTCTTTCTGACATTTCTCATACTTCCAGAAGCAAGTAATCAAAGTGCCTTGCAGACTAATTTTTGTGTAAGGACTGGAGCATTTTTAACCCATTTTGGCATTTCCAGTTTGCATTTATGTGTACTTAAATACCTACTTGCCTTGTTCCAGCTAACTTGAACTCAGCAACTAAGATTACACTGGTTAAGGAGGCACTGTAAGATCTAAGATAACGGCAGCCAGTACCCAACAATATTGTGAAAACTGAATACTAAGTGAAGTATCCCACCTGATGGAAAAGTGCCTTGGGTTCGTGAAAGATCCTTGGGAACTTTCAGTAGCATTGGTATGGTACAGTGGGGAGGGTTGCCTCCTGCTGTGACCTTTGATGGAGGATAATCTGTGTTGGGCTAGCAGATTATGGAAAATCATATATCCTTGGTGCAGTACAGCATTAGTGCACTGAACTGCCCAGCCCTGGGTAAGTTAGCTCTGGAAAGGCAACACAGCAGCCTTCCTGGTGCCTCCTGTTCCAGGGCTTGCTTTCAGCTACCCACAGAGTTTCTGTGCCAGTGGTGCAGAGATGTGCTGTGTGGCCTTGTGCTTCTGGCATGGCTGTATGGAGGAGAACTGGGAGCTCTATCTGGCCATCCTGCTTTTCTATCTGAACACTTAATATGCCTTTAAAATGTCTTATTTTTGCCTCTCAAAGGCTGCATATTATTGAATATCTTATGTCCACTTTGAGAGGCAGTAAGACCTGTAGTCATGTAATCCTGTTTTAAAGGTACAGTGAGATCTATGTAGGAAAAAAAAACTGGTCTACTTGGAAATGTCCCTTTGGATGAGAAATTGCCAAACCCATGACCAGAATAGTCTCTCCCTAGCTGAGCAAGGAGCTGAGTTAAAAAGCATTCAAGTGAGATATTTCCAATTCTGAAGGGCAGAGAGAGCATTCATCAGTTCCCCACTTCTGACCCCTTCCCACAGTATGAAAACAATAGGTCTTAATGTCATTAAAGGCAATAAATTTAGAAGGAATTACAAAAGATATTGCTTTGCACTCTGAACAGAGAGGCTGTAGTCTTCACTAATGCAAGCATTTAATGTCAAGCATGTGTGGATGGATTTTTGAAAAGTGTTGGCTAATTTAATCATCACTGGCTACTACATGTCGTGCTAAAATAATCCAGTGCTTGATTTCATTCTATACTGTTGCAACTGATTACCTCTGGGGTACCTGTGTGCCTGTAGGGGAGAACTGCACCACTGGCTATGTGTATCCAAACTGTTTTCTTCTTCTGTGTGCTTATTTATAATATCTCCAGAGAGGTAAGGCCAAAGCAAATGGAGTAACATTGGAATGAGAATGTTTCAAAGCTATAAGTCAGATCCAAAAGGGATATAGATATGTGCCAAGATCTTCCTTGTCTGTAAACACAGTAGGGCATTGAACTTAGTAGGAAATCAGTACCTAAATGTCTTGACAGGTCTCATCCTCTTGGCTGAGCTAGCAGTTGTGAAATGCATAGACTTCGCACAAGTGAGAGAGGAAGGAAAGTGATTCCTGTCATCTTTGCTCCCAAGGAACTCAGAACACCCTCTACTATAATTTTGAAGGCACCTTAAGGGATGCTTCCAGTTGCTTCCAGTGTAATGATTGTGCAGCTGAAGTCTCTATTAACTAAAGACAGTGGTGCCCAAGCATCCAGTTGACTTTGCTGCACCATGTGGCTTGAACAGATTGTGTCCCTGCTGCTAGGAACAGGGAGGTTCAAGATTGGGCCATCCCACACTGTACTTGGGTTTCCTCCCTCAGGACCTTTTGAATCTTGAGGTGTTCCTCAGAGCAAGGTAGCTGTGAAATAACAGGTGGCATAGGTATCCTCTTAGAAAGTGAAGGAGAGCTGGGGTGCAAGAGCAGGCTGTTTCCTGCCTCTCCACACACATGGCTTGATGTGGACTATAGCAACAGGGTGATCTTGGGGTCTTGCTTTGCCAGGAGATCCTTCCTACTTTTGAATTTCAGGGAGCCTGTGTAGCTCCTGTACACTGCCTGAGCATAACTTGCAGCAACAGCAGTGCAACCTACTCACCTTTCCTTTCTAGGGAGCGAAGCCCCTCAGAGGCCACAACAGAGAGGCTTGGGAATTCTGTGCCCTTGCATGAAGAGACTCTGTAAATTCAGCATGCTGCAGTGTGTCTCTCTGTTGTTATCACTGTCCCTGTGGCTTGCAGTTTCCTGCTGCTGAGGCAAGAGTGATTCACACATGAACACTCTGTGCACCCAGAGTCCCTGCAAAGGGCTGGCTACTGACTAGTTGCCTATTCACTCTTGCAGGCCACTGAAATGCTGGCTTCTAGCTGCTGGTGGAGCTAACTGAAAGCAGTGGAGATCTCCTGGGAATACCTGGGCATAGCTGAGCATGACCCTGGCCTCTCAATCCTCTGCTGTTTTGCAGTGTGACTCACCTAGCCCCAGCTCTGTAGAAAAAAATAAATTGCAGCTGCAGCTACTGCTGGGGGCAGCAACACCAGCACTGAGCACAGCACAGCCTCCTGAGACACCCTGTGTTGGCCAGGCAGGATTCAGTGACAGAAGCAGCTCAAGATGCCTTTGGGTGCCTCTTTAATTTCACGAAGCAAAACCTGTTCCCAGTCCCGCAGCAATGATCTTACAAGCAATGCTGTCATTTCACATTTCTGGGTGCTTGGAGGAGTTGAATGTACCCAAGCCACAGTATGCTGCAGCATAGGCAGCTGCAGGGGAAGTAGAAGATGTGTCAACCCTGGTGTACAATAGCAAGGGGAAACACATGTTTCTGAGTCCCTGGCACAGGCTGGAGCCTCTGAGGATATGATGACTCTCAGCAGCAAGTCAGTAATAAAGTAAATACTCTGGATGTCTTCAGCTGAGGGAAAGCTGTGTGTTTCAGTGCTGCTGTGTGCTGGAGAGGTTTCTGGCTGCAAGGGCTGTGTGGCTGCAGCAGCCAGCCCTTGGGTGGTGCCACTAGGAGAGAGGTGCCCAGACCTCCCTATCCAAAAGCACTGCTTGGTGACCAGGTACCCCATCAAAACATGCACTGCCTGCCCATTCCCCATCAGACATGGTACCACCAGTCCTGTGAAGCTCACATGAGATGCAAAGGCTGAAGTGAGTAATTCATAACCTCAGACAAAACTGGTGGCACCTCCTTTAAAAGGTCAGCACAATATTTTCCATTAGAAGGGTCTGTTCCTAGTTGCTTCTCTTTTTGTCAAGTGCATCAGCCTAAAGCTGATGTTTTCTTTAAATTTAATCCAGAACAGTGTAGCTGTTTCTAAAAGTGAATGGCAAGTACTTTTAAAAAATCCATACACAACTGGATATATATATATATACATATATGTGGAAAATCTGCAGGCAATGAGCAGAGGGAATTTCACCTTGTCTGTGCAAAGCTGCCCAAGTTGCAGGCCCTGTTTACCCTGTCTCAGGGGGATCTGCTGGAGCTACAACTGCACGTAGCTTTCCCACAGCTCCAGCTGCAGTGAAACCACCAGCCCATGGCTCATCAGGAAAGGTGGGGAGCATGGCCCAGTATACACCACCCCCCCCACTTTCTCCTTCCCCACCATTCCTCTGATCCAGCTGATGCTGCTCCTGCCCTTGTTTTCCCTTTTTCTTACTGTGAGAAGTTGGTGTGCCACTACTGGCCATACATCCCTTCCCCAGACCCAGCCACAGAGTGGGTTTCTATCAGTCCAGCTGGAGATGGGGCAGTGGCATTGACTGAAAGCAGAGGAGGAGATTTTGAAAGAGAGCTAAAATCAGGGGGAAAAGCACAGCTGAGGCTTTGCTGCCAGATGTCTGCCCATGGGAGACCAGTGGTTGTGGGTTCTGCAGCTTCCAGACTGGTTTCTTGAAAAACAGGATATGAATTTTCCCTTTGGCTGAGCAGTGTGGAAACAGAAGAGCACTAGAGGGAATGTGAGAGCATGAGTAAAAGAGGAGAGGTTGGAGAGAAAAAAAGCTGTCTCCTCTACTTCTGAAAATTACTTGCACAAGGATACTTGCTTAGGTCAATTGTAAGGATTCAAGTGCTCGGGTTTACAGGAACAGGTTTTCTTTAAAAAGAATGATTGTAAGTGATGTCTGCTGTAAGAGATTTTGCTGCCCCTAGAGTTTCTGTGCTAAGAGACTGTCAGACATCACACTGGAGGGGTGCATGCAGGAACAGTTGGCCAGAAATTTATTTTTGAAGATGGTCTCCAAACACAAATCTTTTCTCTGCCATGCTGCTGCTTAATTTATGTTTCACGTGAAGCCTGTAGGGTATTTTGTGTCTGTGCCACATCTGCATGACCAAAAGACAGCTACCTCAGGGGTCTAGAAATGGGGGATAGACTGGCACGTTTTCCCCTATCTGGGAATTCGGCCCACCAGCACAATATGCTAGGAACCTTGTAGCCACGCTTTTGCCCAGCACCTCGAAAAATGCTGTTTATTCCAAGTCTGGACTCCTAGTGAGGCTGAAGTAGTAATATTATAAAAACCAATAAAGCAACCTAGGGATAATAAACCCATGGCTCTGAATTTACCAGCACCTAATGTGGGTTCACAGGACAGGATCCCATGCTTACCAGGATTTAGTTGAAGCACTAGATGTTTCAAGCACCAGATGCTTCAAGGAAAAAGTTTTGAGGGGAAGAAACTGAGCATACATATATCATACTGTTTACTTGGGTAAAGGTCTGGACCCTCCACAGTGAGTGTTTTATGAGCAGAAGTAGTTGTAATTATTCCCACAATCCAGTTAATTCAGAAAATAGGAGAGGGGCAGCACAGTCTTTTTGAGAGCAGATATTTCACCTTTAGTGATCCTGACTGGGGCTTGCAACTCACTCTTTGATGCAGCTCTGGATGCCCCATAAAAACTTGCTGGCTGAGGAAGGAACAAATGTGTCAGGCTCACCTGACCTGAGAACAGAGAAATATGAGGGGATATTGTTCAGTGGTAGTGGCTGATGCCTTATTTTTTGACCCTGTTCCCTGCAGTCCTGGCTTTCCTAGATTTAGTTTTCCTCTCGCGACTCTGGAAACCTCATTGGACTTGCCTTGTTCTGCAAGCAATCTTCAGTCTTTCATTTATTTAATCATTTTCTGCAACCTTGCATCTATTTTGCCACGTTCTCTGCAGTACGGGTTGTCTCCCCATGTGCTGTTCCAGCACCTACCACAAAGAGGTCCAGGTCTTGTGGGCTTTTGTACTCCAAAAATATAATTTGTACCTTCTGCTTGTTTCTGCAAATCAAAATGCCTTATACTGACTTCAGTGGAAATATGCAGCCTAAGGAGTGAGGCCTTAAGGAATGGTCTTACTGGAATGCATCTAAGTTTAGTGAGAACAATGTTTTGTTTTAGTGAGGAGTGGGTGCTCAGCAGGCAGTGATAAAGTGGTGCTTTTTGCACTTTCACCTTCCCAAAAGGTATCCTTTGTTGACTGTATTTACCAGCCTAATCTTAAAAGTAGCATTTATGTTAGCTTTTAGGCTACTTCTCACTGTGGAAATAGCAAGGAAGTTGGTGTGCTTCTGTTCCAAAACACTCCCAGCACGAAGCCAAAGGGTGACCCATGATGGGGGCAGACTAGGGACATTTAATGGAGAGCCTAATGTGTGACAGGAAGCAGGCTGTGCTAGCCCAGGACACCTAACAGTGCTACAGTGTTTGTGCTCCTCTGTGTGGCAGGGGAGGTTAGGCAGCTGAGCACCTCACTAGGCAAGTTACTGAGAAGATCTATCCACACATGAGGACAGCTATTGAATTGTGATATTTTTCCTTTACTAAACGACTGCCTGGGGCTATAGCTGGACTACTTATAGAGAAGTAAAATGTCATATTAGCACTTCCACACAGTTCAGTCAGGGTGCTGTGGTGTGACAGAATGCATGGCAGGTGCCACAGCACCTTTACTTTCTCTTTGAGCAAAGGTGCTTGAAAAGATGTGCCCTAGTGCTTCCTCACTATGGAGTTTTTAAGTTCTTGGCTGGACTTCCCCTGGTCCTTTGGAAACAGTGCACTTTCTCATCTAGGTAAATGTTGGTCTGTTTTTCATTTAAATATAAATTTGGGCTGTCACAATGTCGTGTATAATATTGCCGCTCTCTGTGAGGATTAGAGTGATTAGGAGTCTCAGAATACACTTTAATCAGTCAGTTCAGTACTGCTGAGATTTGCAGTCTACCCTCTCCCATGCAGCAGCCAGTCTTTTGACACGCTAACAAAATTGAAATGAGTTCCTTCATCTTAGACAAGGATAATTAATCTTCAAACACTGTTTATCTTAGCCCAAAAATCCCCAGAATTCAGAACTAAATTAATTTAAAGTCTAAATCTGCTTTAACTAGTAATTGGTTAATCAACAGGCTCGATGTGTAATTATATTCTTTGTTCACACTCCTTACAGGCTTGAAAAGACCATCTAATTCTTATGTTGCTGTCATTCCTATAATTAGCCCATGTGACATACAATGCTGTATGTTAGTGAACAAATTTTTCCTGTAATAATTTCTCCAAGATTGTTCCCTACAGATGAATTTGGTGGTTTTTTTTTTTTTTTACTAACTTAAAAAGCTTTCATATGATTTCTTTGTTATTTTGGATTTCTGTGACTCATGTAAATATTGTGCAAAGAAATTTATGGTTTTAATCTTTGCTGTTTGCCTGTAGATGAAGAAATCTACACTTTGTTTTAATTTCTCTTACTTACATATGATATAGCTTGAACAGTTATGGGATTCTTGCTCCCTCTGAATATTGATAGGATGTGGAAAATTAATGATATGGTCATTCTAACTGTCTTTCAGAAGAGATCAGCCACAAAATCTATTAGCCAGTGTTATTCTTGTGGATAGGAATTATCATTGCTATTAGGAATTGGAGGTCTGAGAATAAATCAGAGAAGGAGACTGTGGTCTTTTTAACGCACAGTTGTGGATCTTCTTTACTTAGTGGATTCTGTTATAACCCCATTGTGGTCAGTGGTCTGGTCAACAGTTTTCATATTTCTGTTCACAGGAATTTCCAGCTTCATGAGTGCTTATATACCAGTATGTATATAATATCCTCTCTTCAATAATCTTCTTGCCGAAACCTATTAAAGCCCAGCATTTAACTCTGTTTAAACTGTTTAATCGACTTAAACGCTGTTTTACTCTCTGCATACCTAAATGTATTCAGTCTTTCATTCTTGTTAATACCACATAGATTATAGCTCCAAGAAACAAGTCAAACCCTTCTCCTTCTGATGAATGAGATACAAGAGAGTTTGACTGCCAACACCTTAGTGATATGAGTTCTTAGAGGACAGGGGAATACCAGCTTCAGAAGTGTTTGGGCCCAAAGTTCAGGATATGTGCGGATTCATCCTGCCATTTTGCACTGCCCTTAAAACTGGAGAATTTGGGTCATCTGCAAAGCATTTCGAGCCTGTGGGTCCTTTCCTTTATCTAGATAGAAATGTTAGCATCAGAGGGGAAAAATTAAAGGGAGACATTTCAAAAAACTT
>WAAE01007060.1:199393-235292 GCA_013400495.1 Nicator chloris | reverse complement strand
AAAACAAAGCTATAAAACCTGAGAACCTGTATAGCATGTAGGTTACATTTGCTATGAATGAATTCTTTATTACTCTCTATTTGTGAAAAAACAGATTGAGGCTAAGACATGAGATCAAGATGTTCAGCACCAAGGAACTTTATTTCCTAGACTTGGTTTTAATAGACAAACTTGCAGGCTGATCTGTATAAGCAGTAAAGCATGATCCATGCAACTAAAATATTTGGTACACTAGGGAGGTGTTAAGAACATATTACATAATTTGTCTTGGAAGAGACAGAACAGACATTTGAGGATTTATAGCTGGTGGTTCTGCTTTTCTGAGAGGCACTAGTATCCTCTAAAAAAATACAGCTTTTGAACACCTAGATCGAAAAGCACACCTCCCAAACGTGGCCAACAATTACTCTTTATTTTTCCCAATTCTTACTTTCTTCATAAGAAAAAACTGGAAGACAGCTACTTTAATGGAGAACTCATGCACCTGAAAGCAAAGACAACAACATTTACAATTTCTTATGCACTTCTAATGCTTTATATCCAACTACATTTTCCACATATTGCTTTTTGGCAGGCAGTATAGACTGGGAAACTGATAGCAAGGATGAGAAGTTAAGCGATACAGAAAAGGGGAAAGGACATAGAAAAAATTATCCCAGAAGGGAAAGAAGGCTTGATGTTAATAAATTAAAGTCTTTAAATATCTGTCCCTCAGCTCCATCAACCAAAACTCCCATACTTAACTACTCAGAAGTCTGGAAAAATTAATTATTTTTTGAATGAACTACAAAAATGCCTCAAGAGAATACCCTAAACACTTCCATCTTGACTGACATATCTAAAACAAATAACCAACAGATCTGCCTCTGAACCTTAAGCCTCTGGATGCTGGATCCTTTCAAGTTTTTGTCAGATAACAGATTTCACTTCTGATCAGCACCTGCAGGCTCTAACCAATGATTACAGAACAGAAAAATGCAATCCCTCTCACTAATCTTCCCTGAAACATTCAAATATATCAATATACTTGCTGAACACTGCATATCAGAATTCAATATAATTACTATTACAATGAGCTTTTGAACTTTTTCAAATGGTCTGAATTAGATTTGCCCACACAGATTTGATAATTGCTTCACTTTGTCCCTCATTTCCCATCTGAAGTCCCACAGCCTTATTTGATACCCCTACACTCCATTTGCTGAAGTTCAATTGCCTTTTGAAAAATTTTAATTATTACGCCACCTGTTAACGTTCACCATGACATTATTCAACCTCTCTCCATATAAGTCATCAATTCTACAGCTTTTGAAGTAAAAGCAGAGTTCTACAACTACAGGAAAACCTACAGCTTCTTTCTTGTTGGGTTCTGGTTCTTCTCACACACAGATGACTTTAAATGCTTTAATGTTTTCTTGTGAGGTCCTTGCCTATTTTTCATGTTTTGTTGTTTGGTTTTTTTCCCCCTCAGGAAACTGAAAGAAAGAGTTGCACTTCCGTAACATATACACAACACCACGCATATTGTCATTAGAAAATGGAATGAATAACCTATTTTAAATTCCAGGTTCATGTGTAAAAGTTGTTGATTTTTTTTCCATTAACAGTTCTCAGTATTCAGCAACCAGCTTTCCATTTGCCTTCCTGTCATTCTCATTAGTGTAGTAGAAGATGGTGAGCTTCAGTGAGGGAAGTCACAGAACAAAAATATTATCTGAGAAAAGCAAAGAGCAGGGAGATACTCTAAGATGGCAGCCATGACCAGTATCACCATAGAGGTGATTAAACAGAGTCAGCTACACATCTATGGGAAGAGCTCCCGCTCCACCTTACTTGTGCTCAAAGTACAAAAAGCAAAATGCTGCAGAACAAAAGCTTCATTCAACTCAATAGCAAAACTGTCCTCCATTTCCACTGGACAACTTTAATCCACAAAGAGAATTACTAGAAATAAATTATGGTTCATACATTGGATTTGGAAATGAAGATGTGTTAGTACTGCAGAGGATGCCAGAATGACTAAGTTCCCGGTAACACTGTGCACGTGTACAAGCATGCCTGCCTGAACACAACTTGCCCTTTTATTCTCTACTTAACCCTGTTTGAAAGTCAAACTCCAGCCATACAAATGCAGCAAAGGAGAGCAAGCTTGGGATATTGATCTGCAATAAGCTAGGTATTGATTTGCAATAAGCCCATTACTTACATTAACTCTGAAAGCTTGTACAGTGTTATCCAGGAGAAGAATGTTGCAGACCACCTCTGTATGCTGCCTGTCTCGTGCCAGCTCAGATGCTCGGACATTGTAGGTTCTGCCAGCAGGCAATCGGAAACGTGCGGTCATTACTGTCCACACAGGGTCTGCAGGCCAAACAAACAGAAAATTTAAAAAGAGCCAAAAAATGCAAATGCAAGAATGTCTCACTTCAAAGAAAGGTAAAAACCACAGCAAGTCCATTACTTAAAAGCTCCATTACAGACAAAAGAAAAATGAATACTAAATTCTCAGTAGTCAATAACAAAGCAATCTCTTACATGTTACAACACAATCTTATACCAAAATACACAGTCCTTTGCTTTCTGCCCATTGTCCACACCCTCCCTATTTTAAGGTTGTTTTGTGGGTTTGCTGTTTCTGCATTGGGTTTTTTGGTTTGTGTTTAAAGATTCACAAGAACATTTTCAATTCAAAAAGCAATGTAATTGCTGGGCATCATGGCTGCCAGCTTCCTGATATTAGATGCAATTAAGCAACTAATTTCAGTGCAAAACAGCAAAAAATTATCACATAAAAAGCTTTATACAGAAAAAGAAAACTGCAAACACACAAGACTTTGATGCATTATTCTGCAAGGCCTGTGCATTCACTGTAAAATCATAAAACATGAGAATGCACAGTGGTAACGAAAACATTAGTATTGTTTATTTCCCTCATTTTTAAAATTACAACATGAACAGTTTAATGTTTGTCAAACTACTGAATCTTCTGTCTATGTCAATTTGATTGCATTTACACACTTAGTTTGGGAGCACAAACAATTCTCATTCTCTCAGTACACAACCATGACCATTACAAGTCCACACCCAAGCTGAGAGTTGATAAATAAAATGCAAGAATTGACTTTCACTTTCCAAATGTAAGATTCTGATGATTATCATCCAGCCCCAGTCCAGCAAAGTCCTTATGTGCCCACCTGAAGCTATCAGCTCTACCCAGTGATAGCTGCCACTTTCTCAAGTGCCTCACAGGATCAGGGCCCGTGATTCACTTAATTACACACTCAACAAACTATTTCTACATCCTTTGACAAGGGCGTAAGCAAACAGAAAGTTTCGTAACTTAAGCAGAGAATATATTGAGACATAAAATTAAAATACCCTAAGAGTAGGAAAAGAACACAGGTATATTTTAAAACCAAATATAAAACGATTGATTTTCCTTATCTGGCATAAGCCTACGAAGCCTTCAAACACACCTACATATTAACTTCACATTTGAGGAGGGGGATGGGAGCATATGATGATTTAAAAAAAAAAAGGAGAATTTAGCAGAGAACAGGAAACATTCCAGCAGTGATTAGAGAGCTTGCATGGATCATAAGAGGTATCTGTGCTCCAATATACATAAACAAAGAGGGAGGGGGTAAGAAACTAGATCAATCCCTCCTAAATAGTTGGTAACTTACATACGTAGGCTCTCATGGGAAAGTGGAAGACCAAGAACCAAGCTGGGACTTTGTGGTTCAATTATCTTTCCACTGCCTGCAGACAATCTCCTTAGCTACTGCCGTAAAGATCCCTCAGCTATTTTGCTTTTCTAGATCACATCTTCAGCTCTTTAAAAACATGACCACACACCTGAGACGTAAAAAAATCTGCTTGATGGTCATCCATCCTTGCAAAATACTTCAGTTTTGACTTACTTATTTGAAAATACCCAGCATTTTCAGATTAACAAGTACTTGCTTCCTCACCAGACAGTTTTTTTTATTTTGGCTGCTCCGTCACTGGCTTCAGAACTGAAATGCTGTATTCATGTAGAACTATAGCAAGTTTATTTTTGTTTTGCTACACCAACATGACAAACTGAACGATACAGACACCAGACAAAGCCACCAGCTGCTAAATTTACGACTATGTCTTAATGACAAATTTATGAAAAATTGTGTCACAAACATTAAAACTCAAGTAAAGTCTAAAAACAAAGTCCATCTGACAACTCCTCACGGAGAAGCTGCTTCTGCTATACCTTCTACAGATCTCAAAAACAAAAAGCAGGAGAAAACCTTTAAACACCGAAGAGGAGTTGAACCTCCATATCAGTGATCTGAGTCAACCACGTAATATTTCACAAAGAGTGTTTTGCCACATAGACACAATCTAAAAGCCTTACTAGTCATAATGGCATAAAGGTTGGTATAATCAGGGCAGCTACACAACTGATAACTACAGCCAAAATTTTAGGACGGTATTTGCTGCTGAGCTGAAACTAATGTTTCAGAAAAGCACACACAACTTGATTGAAACCAGTTTCTCCATAGCACAGAAACAACCCCTTGACAGGTGTATTATACAAGGATTTGAAAAAGTAACAAATCAACCAAGAAACAGTGAGTGCAATCTTCATCACATATACAATCACTAGTGCACAAACAACTGTTCAGCTTTCAAATAAGTACCGCAATCCTCCCAAATCCATTTGGTAGTGAGCTAGGAGAGTCTAACTCAACAATACACAGTTTTGCAGCAGACGGAATAAAAAAGACTTGTTAAAAGCTAGAAACCATCATGTTTTAAGAGAAGAAAAAGGTAAGTCTCACCTTTTCTCCTGTACTTTCCTCCATTTTTGTCTTATTTGCTGATCAACACAAGACCAGCAACACTTTTTCCTTCCTCATCACTGCTTTAAACTAGACAGAAAACTAGGTTTCAGACACAGCAATGAATCTGTAAGAGTGGGCAAGGAGACAATCATCCCTTAGTGACCTCAAAATCCTTTAACACCATTAAACCATTCACTCTGTCCCTTCAACAGACCCAACCTGCAGATCTATCAAGGTTCTTGGTGTAACACAGACCATCTTTGCTCCAGTCAAACAAAAATTGCATAGTTGCAGACAACAACCAGATTTTTATCCATTTACATAAATGAAATGATCAAATTTAAGAGAGGAGGCACTGTATTATGAGTTTGCTATGGAAACAGGAGCAGCTATATTGGGCCAGAACAATAGTTCATGTTGCCTGCAGACTGCAAGGCCAAGGCCTTCTGCACTCTCTTTAAGGAAGAAACAAAGAGGACACACACACTTCTCATGCTGTTCCACAGCCTGGAGTTTAGCATCTTCCTGGTATGAAGCTCATAGTCCCACCATGCTGGACATCAGTCATCCATGAATGTTTTCTTCACAAACTTAAGAAACTACGTTTTGTACTTTCAGATTATGCAATGAAACATTATATTCCATGTCCCACATAAAATACACTTAAGTTGGAACCACCGTCTCATAGTAGACAAGCTTCTTCCATGAAACTAAGAGGATTTTACAACTACAGAACACAGTTTTACAAGTGTAATGACTGAAATCCTGAAATGCAGCTACAAAATGGAAATAAAACCTCCATGAAAGTAATAGAGAGGAAGGTGACAAAAGACTGACTGTCTTCTGCAACCCACATTCAAAGTTACTCTTTCCCTATATGTCAGCAAAGAAACTATGGAAGTATGTAGGGAATATATTTAAACACCTTCACCATCACATGCACTTTCAAAAATACTCCCCCTTCTAAGATCTGCCAGGGTTATTACATGGAACTGCTTTGTGGTCAATCATGTGCACACAACCCATATTTAAACCTCTATCAGCACATGTACACTTAACAAAAAGGACGCAGTTGTTAAGCACAGATAGACCCTGCAATTACTGGTTTTACTGACACACTTGTTTTACAACATAATTGGCCCCAAACTGTACCCATATCATCTTTGCTACTTCTTTCTTTCAGAAATACATGCACCAAGAACACAGATAATCTCCCAAACACATATTGCCATTTTTGCTATATATTTTGAAAACTTACTAATAGTGAGATGGCTAGGTATTGCTTATAAGGTTACAAATTAAAGCTGATTTCCTAACAAATATTGATATATAAAATGAGAAAATCTGTTAGAAATTCAGCTACATTCATTACATACTTCTGCAATAAAAATCTTATAGCTAATGTCAGTATGGAACAGAAGACTGCCTTAAGCCCCGAAGTAAAATCTGCATCCCCAAAAGAAATAGGAACAAAGCCAAAAGCTGAGACTTAACCAAAAAACCAGTTTGAGAACAACCGGTTTAAACAGCAGGTTAACTTAAGCAAGGTACTACTGTGTGTGCACATCCATGTCGTGGGCAGTGCCATGGCCACTTAATGCTAAAATATTTTTATATGTGCAAGTGTATTATTTAAACTGGACTTAATCTTTGCATACGATGAAGGTTTTCTGCTTACAGTTTTTTACTGTCTTCTGCTAAGCATGTATTACTCTGGTATGTGAGTTAACAATCTAAAGAACATGCTGCTACAGCAACTGGAGAAGGACAGAACTCGTGCAAAGTAACTCCACTTACCTCTCAGGTCTGTGGAGGGAGTAAGTTGTACATTTCCTGCCTGAGCTCAGGTTTCAAGTGGTGAAGCAATTCCAGGGAGTGTTCCCTATCAAAGGGCAGAACACTCCTGCAATACTGGCTTGGTTAGGGCACTAAAGAGCACACAGAAGCTTTACAAGTGAATTTTCGGCATCCTTTATTCTTTTATGTAAATGTATACAGTATAATGACAATTTGCTTGGGCTTACAATAAACTAACTGATTTTAAGCAGCTTAATAAATAAGCAGTTGGTTAAGCAGGTAATTAACTGAAATTTAATTTATCCAAGTGTGCAGCCAATTTGCTGACTTGATGCAAACTTTCTTTAGAAGAACTCTTGATGCAATGTACAGAAAAACAACCACCGTAGCACATTACTGTATGCACATGTGCATGCTAGGACATGAGAAATTTCATTTTTCATGGCTCATCTAAAGCAGCTAAAGAAGCTCACGCATTGCCAGATCTCCATTTGTTTAGGAGCTCGTATTTTAGCAACCCAGAAGGCATGGATTTGCACTGCGGCCCACTTGCTCATTTGGGTCCAACACAGTACATGAATTTCCTACAAGAAGTAGAAAAGTAGGTCACAGACTCATAGAAGACCCACATCCTTATAATATGACACAGCTTGAATATATTAAGTAAAATGCAGACCTCATTGTTACTAAAATTATCTAGACAACTTAATTATATACATAACAACAGAAAAAACCCTTTTAAAAGTACAAAGACAAATTTGAAGGTTTAAACAGAATAATACAACACGTTGCAATTCAGACAAACACTGAGGTATACCTAGAGCCCATCTTCATACAGGTTTATTTGAAAACACATTAGTGACGCTACATTAAATGTAAATTAAACTAGTCTGAAAATGCTAAACATTAGCTCATTGTGCACTTTTCTGAGGGAATTCCACATTAAGACCAAAGAAAAGGTTCAAAATTTTATCTTTCAAAATCTTGTTCTGAAAGCTTTCAACAAATCTAATGCAGTATACAGCTTCAGGACATTGCTTATAAATAAAAGCAGAGCAGAAATGCATTTTCATTTAAGTGAATCAATCCATGCACTACAATCCTGGAATTGTTCCAACGAGAGTTGGACTCGATGATCCTTGTGCGTCCCTCCCAACTCACGATATTCTAGGATTCTGTGATTCCTTTCTGCTTTATGCTGACCAAATAATGGAAAGTATCTATCATTCATTGAAGTTGATATGTAAACACTTATTTCACTTTGCAGTCACCAGGTGCAAGGCTTCCAGCAAGACTTCTAGCCAGGCAACAGCATCGTTAATGATTCCAGGCTCTATCAATCCGTTTTGCTTTCTTTCTAAGTTTATTTAATAACAGTTACATATAAACTGATCACATTCATTCTACTTGAGGAAGATAATATATCCTGAGAAGTTATCATATGGCCACTTATTAAACTTTTCCTAAAACTTCTCTGAAGAAGAGGGATATCACATCTTTACTGTTGACCAACTTGGGACAGTTACTGTGACCGTACAATGGAACTACAGCCACTGGTTCTTCAGTGCTACTCTGTTCCCAGATAGTCCTGGAAACACAGCACTGGATACAAGGAGATACTGGCTTTGGAAGGCAGGAAGCTGAAGTTCCCTAAACTTCTGCAACTTCTCTCCAGACTGTGCTCTCTTTAGCCAGGTACCTGCATGGGGCTGGCAGCTCCCAGACTCCTAACTCTCCTGCTCCTGGGTCAGGGATTCCTGCATCCTTCCTTACAGCCTGGCCCTGAGCAGTCTCCACCCTTCCTGTGTGAAAACAGAACACAAGTTTAGCTGATTTGCAGCTGCTTCTATACATTCCTCCAAGATCTCTACTATCTGCAGACACTCAGCTGCTTGAGCAAATCCCTCACAGATGCCAGAAATATAGAAGAGTAAAGGGAAATCCTACTTCACTTCTGAAAGCAACAAAGAGAAACATACTCATGGTTCTCCTCAAAACATCCATTATCTCACCTGCATTTCAATGAATAAGCTACTCCTACATCCTCAATCCTCAACCACAGGAAGAGCTAAATTGAACAAAAAAAGCATTCATTCTTAACATATATATATGACAGTTTCTGAAAACTTTGGGCCCAAAGTTCAACAGCTGAGAGAAAAGAAGTTGAATTTAGCTCCTCTCCTCCACCATCAGCTTTTCCTATACATGAACTAGTAGCAGAGAACTAATTTAATATTTTAGCCACTTAGATTAATTTCTAAGATTGTTAATGCTTCTCATGAACACCAAGATTTCATGAGGTTGGCTGTGGATTTCAGTGTAGTCTTGATGCCTAAATTAATAAGCATTCTCAGTTAAAAAAATTACTCAAGCACTTTTTTTAAACTATGATCTCCTTGAATAATGCTTTTTATCTACTTCTCTGAAAAGGGGTTTCAAATTTGAACAACTGCTGTCTGATATCAAGCAAGATTTTCACTGTTATAATCACATAATTACTGACAAAGGTTAAAGATGAAACATCTTGCTCTGTCACTCCCAGATTTTCATACTTTCTAACATAAAAATAATAATTAATGAGTGTTCAGTCAGTCTGCATAGGATCTGTTAGAGACAGCTAGAGGCTGTACACCAGAACACAGCAAATCAGTGAGATAGTACTGTAGCATGCTACTGTTTTCTCTGAAAAATAAACTCTTTGGACAATTTGACAATTCCTTCCCTTGCCCCTCCCTGCCTCCAAGAAGAAGGGCACAGCTAACAGAGAAGCCTATTATAAATGACACTTCTATCTAATTAGATGTCAATACTCATTATGCTTGAACTGCATGCACCACACTCACAAAAAAGCCTCTCAAATTCAGCTGGTCCCTTTCTCGGTTTTGAGCATGAAGTAGGACAGTACAGGAAGACTGGTATCTACTTGGCCTCACATCTGTATGTAACATTTCAGGAAACACAGCAAGATAAAATTCATTATTTTGAGATGACAATATCTACTGGCAGTTTAGGAACAATATTAATAAAAAAAAGAGTTCTTAGAAACCATGCCATCAACACTGACAACTACTTTGAACCTAAACCCTTTATGTCCTCCCTTTCTGTGCTCAGTCATGTTTCACATGCAGACAATAACCTTTCCATCTTCACTATCCAGGTCTCTAGATGAGATAACAGCCTGAGAAGGTATTAAAATTTCTTTGGCAAGGAAAAAAAGTGAAAAAAAAAAAAAAAGGCAAATAGACTTATGAATTCCAAACAGCTCAATATGGTTCATTCTAAATCCATTTTTCAGCTTCAAATTTAGTCTTAGTGAACACCTGTCCAAATCACATTAAAGTTTTGGAGTGTCCAAGAGGCTGAAGAAACTCAATCAATACATTGAAAGGCTGCAGCCAAAAAAGAGCTACAATTAAAACAGTCAGACCCTTCCTCCTCCTCCCATCCTACTTCATCAGGGCGCCCATTTCCCTTTTCACTGCATCAGTCTTACAGGTCAGAGTGTGAACAAATGCAAAGACAATAGAAAGCCTCCTTCCAGCTATTCCTGCCAGCTGATGGCTCAGTACTCACTCACCTGGTAACAACACTGCAGAAGAGACAGGACCTTTCCATCACTTTCACACGATGCAGGAAAAATGTCCAGAGCGCACGTGCCTTTTGGCAAAGCTTCACAGCGAGCACATGTGGTTATTCACAACCAACACAAGCCCATCTGTCCTGCAGGTGACACACTGAAGCCACAATCAGAGTGGAAACACCATATGAATTTGTGCAGCTGTTTTGTTTCTGACCTGGAGAGTTTTCATTTCTAGGTTCTACTCAGGGGGTTAGAGAAGTTTTATGGAACAAGTCACACCTACATTTGAATAAGATGTGTGAAGAACCTCACATGAGGTTTCAGAGATTACTTTGAGCAAAACTGTAGAAAGTTTCTCAGCAATATGCAATACACCCAATACACCTTAAGGACCAGAAAAAACAGCACACCTATCCCCCTATTAAGCAATGGACTATAGTTGATCTTCAGGAACCACCTGATCACAGTGCGACTGCTTTACAGAATGGTCTAGGGAAGCCATACCTTGGTATGAAGAAACATAGAAGGTAGCTGAGGCTAGAAATGTCTTTGAATATTGGTATCATGTAAGGCCTGTTATATGAAAACACAAGTTGATGGCAAGCACCAGCTAGAGTAGTGCCAGCTTGTGAGGCAGCAAGGCCATAGAGAGGGAAGAGGCCCCAGGGGCACAGCTGTGGCCATGGTCCCACTTATGCCACTTCAGCCGCGCCAGGCGGCAAACGTGCACAGGCACCATGGCGGCAGCAGCCCACACTCCTGCAACGAGCCACTGAGAACGGAAACGGCAAAGCTAGCAGGGAAAAAAATTAAATCTAACTTTATTTTTTAAAAAGCCAACCAATCCCTTTGGAAGGGCAGATAGCTCAAGCAGTCAGTAAAAGATACGTCTGCCAGGAAAAACAAGAACAGGAAGAGAACACTGTTTAAATATCACTAAATGGTGACTTCAACTATCCTCCTATATTTAAAAAAATTATAAATTAAACAAATATGCAAATACATTTATGAGAAATAAAACCTCCTTTTTTCCTAGTACGCGGCTGTCAGTTCATGACATTTGGAGGTGTTTATTATGTGTAAAGATTACTAAGAATAAATAGAAAAGTTTTCCAAGTGAGTTCCACCTCCATTATTTTAAACTCAATTCTATCCATAACCTGCCCTTGTTTGAAAATAGCATTAAAAATGGTAATCCATGACCTTCACACAGATGATTACTACATCTATCTCTTCCCATTCCTGGAGTTGGATCTCTTATTCTTGCTTTTATGACTCAATGCTATAATAAGATGTAATAAATGAAGACTATAACGAAACATTACTAAAATATCTTGATAAAGACTCCTCAAAATAAATCTGCGGTATTTTTTAAAATGTGTTCTTCAACTAGGTTAAATAGATTTAAATAAATCTTTCCTTAAAGGGAAATCTGGCTCTGATACAACTCTAAGACCAGGAAGCCTAAATATTTACCTATCAAAAGAAAAAAGGGCTGAAATCAGTGCAAGTTCAGACAAAGTACAGAACTAAAGGAGATAACAATATTTAATATCTTGCTTAAGGGGGCAGGGGAGAAGAAGAACATATATCCCCCCAAATCCAAATTTCTTACTACAGTTTTCCTCAAAGGTATCAAGGCATAAGTAAATTTGATTCCCCTTTGCCATATGACTTAAGTAAACATTTCTTCACCTGTTAAAGAAAGGACTTTACAGTTCTCTACAGACCCAGTAGAAAACAAAAGGTTCTCAGTACATAAAAGGAGTCTCTTAAATTTTAGAGCTTTTACTGAAATGCACAACTGCCTGTAGCTAGAATAATCAAGTACAGTCCTTTCATGACACTAATTTCAGGTTTTCCATCAACAAAATAAGAGGGTTTTTTAAACACAATTTTAGAAATCAAAACCAGAAAAGTTACATGCAAATAACTGATGGTCCTTAACAGTTGTACACAATTAAGCAGATAAAACAGGTAAAACACCAAATGATGCAAAGTTACACATTCTAATTTGGTGTGACTGTAAATGAACACAAGTCCCCCATCCTGTATGTTGTACAAGCCTCAACAACAATTATCTGAAAACAACACTGAAAGAAAATATACGATGGAGAAAATTAGCCACTTGAGCATCCACAGACCTATACTGCTGCATGCTGAAGGACCCACAAGTCCAGAGCAGCCAGTGAAACTGGCAGCTGTGGTTCCAGCCATGGCATCTGTGTTGTGAAACCTTTGAAGTTAAAGGCAGTCTGAACTGAAAAACTGGCAAAATTCAGAAAAAGCTTTTATTCTACTCATAGCCAACTTTGAGTTGAATTTTGGCTGGCACTAAAACTGAGGTATTAGACAGGGGGAGGAAAAGTTGTCTGTGTATATTTTGTTCGAAGTTGCTAAACCTAAGCCAAATTATCTTCAATAGATTTAAACACAGCAGGTGCTAATTCTATGGGTCAGTGTAACCAACTGGACATTTTCCATCAAAATTAGTTTTTAATCAGAAGCATAATTTCCATAAAATAGAAATTTTCACATGGAAAATTTCAGTTTTGCCAAAACCCACTGATTTTCCGCGGGAAACACTGAAATAATGCTTATCTGGCTACTTGCCTGGAAAACGCTTGTCAACTCCGCTTCTTCCTCCAGCAGAAAACAAACCAAGGGATGTCTTCTGGCAGTACTGCCCAGAAAAGTGACCTCACTCCATCCGTGCCCCTGGCTTTCAGCCACCCTGCCTTGCACTCCGGGCACTCAGCCTCTCCACAGCGCTGTGGCCATGGGCTGTGCAAGGCAGCAGGTCACGTTTTGGTTGGTCACGGGATGTGCACTCCAGAGACCCCAAAGCACACCAGAGAACTGGAAGAAGGAGCTCCCCGCAAGAGGCAAGATCAGTTTTGCTGGTGCACCTGTCCAGTTGCAAAGGAACCATCCTATTTTACATCATCCTGAATTTTAAGGCCTCCTTTTATTTACTACTTCACCTCAGCTTAATTTGTCTTCTGACTTACTTCTGCCTCCTTTCACAGAATTTCTTTACAAGAAACAATTTCCATTTTCAAGCCAGTTCAAGATTAGAATTTCAAAATTATCTGCGTTAATCTGACAATGAAAAGATCACGCATGTTCAAACAATCAAATCTTTAAGCATTCACATGCAATGGAATTTTAAACAGGAAAAAAAAAATCAGTTTTGTGGGTTTAGTTTCTTTAGCAAAGTATCTTAAAGATGTCTATACTCCCCAGACCGGTAAATTGGACAAACCCACTTTGTAACAATTGTATCTGTACTGCTGACAAAGCGAAATTCTGAGCCAAATCAAAAGTTTTCCAAAATTGTGGCACGCTGACCTCAACAGTCACACCCTGTCAGGGCTTATGACAAGCCTAAACATTGAGGGCAGACTGCAAGCCCCCTGCATTCATCTTCATCCATTCAGAGTTTTGAAAATTGTTGAACTACACTCAAGTTTGGACATAAACAAGTAAGAAGATAAATGATCTTCTTGCATATTTGTAAGAGTATGTAAAAATACTCTTCCTTTTGGGATGTATTTCCTTCTCTTGAAAATAAAATGAAAAATTTACAGAAGCACAGGATAAAAAAAAAAAAAAAATGGGAAGAAAGCATAATGCAAGAGGAAAAGCCAAGATGCAAAATTACATAAAAGTTTATAATCCTTACCAGGGTTCATCAAACCAAACTTCCAAAAAATCCTTGAAGTTTTAATTTTTGTTTCTGAATATGACTGTTTTCCTCCTTTTAGCTTTTGTTCTTCATAGAATTACACAGTAATACTTGACAGCTTCCACAAAATTAACTTAATAAAAATAGCAGGCACTATTAATGGTGTGAAAAGCAACATAACACTGTCAGGGCTAACTATGAATATACTGTGGGGAGAGGTGGGGAGCAGAAATCTCTACATTCCTAAATCCAAAAAGTAAAGGCACAAAGGTGAAGGCATACAAGTGGAAAAGGCAGAAGAGCTAAAAAGGCAGAGTTTATAATGCACTACAGCTCCAGAATGAAGACAGCATGTTACCCAAGTGAAACTAAAGTTCACTGACAAACTGTATTTCTGTATTATACATCTTATCCATTCAACCTCAAACCTTTTATTAGAAGTTAAATGTCTTCTACTAACATATTAGCAAATCACTTTCCAGGTATAGGGTATACATTTTCTATAGAGAAAAAGCCATCTCGTGTATTTGTATTTAATAAAGTATCAACTGAGAAAAATTACCTGACCATTTTGCTTGGAGGTGGAAACTTCTGCAATCAGCTGTCATTCAGAACCAGCAGGAAACTTTCAGTTCAGTTGGTCTGAGATTAATTAAGTTGAATTATTCTATTATTTACTTAATCAAATAAGTTTATTTTTAGAAGGAAAACAACTTCTACCATCTCCTCTAATGCATTCATGTTCAGGAAGACACAGAGGCTTTAATACTTGTTTATCATATTGGCTCAGTTCAGTATCAAGTTTCACATCCACTGAAAAAACGGGAGCATAACCATAGTACAAATCAGTTATTCAACTAAAAACAAAGCAATAAAAGAAACATCACAACTCCAGTGGAATAAAACATTACCAAGAAGGGCAAATGAACTCACACATGCAGAGTTTGTGTGTGCTGAAGTTAAAGAGCAAAAGGCTATTAAAAGGAGAAAGTACTACAAAATTATAAAAGTCTATTTATAGGCTTCATGTCATGCTACTATTTAATCACACAGCTATTTATGCTTTCTCTCATGCATTTACCACCTCTAAGCAGGAAGAAAACCTCAAATGCAGTTTAATCACCTGCATGTCACAGGGTTCAACTGCATTTACTCAGTTCTCTGCTGCTCCCAAGAACTTTCCTTCATCCGGCCAAACTGATTCCCTGCCAGGACACAAGCACAGACCTCCTGCCACAAAGCAATGTGGGAAGGGCCCATCGGCCCTGACAATGCCTTGACAGTAATCAGATTACCTCTTATTCTTCCTTGTAAGACAACCAGAGGTCTGGAAGGACCCTGTAAAAATAAGTTCTCTGTCACTAAAACTGCAGTATGGTTCAGGTCTCCAAGCTGAGCCTCTTCACTGTGCTGCAGCTGAGAGCATGCCACTATGTCTCAGCTGCGAGGCTGGGGGCAAGCTCAGGTTTTGACTTTTTCCCCCAGCAAAACTCTAAATGCCAACTTGATTGTAACCACAGCCCAATACTGAAGTCCACATGTCATCACTGCAAATCTTCTCCAACTTGTGGAACAAAAGACCAGACCAATTTTTTTTTATTATTTCTCAAAAAAGCCTAATCCTAAGAAAACCATGCTGCCAGGGATGATTACATATCTAGTCACTAAACTTTGAGTAACACAAATAAACTTTTCTACTATATTGCCTAAAACTGACATCTACCTCTTCATAATAAAATAATCCAACCACAATAGTTGCTCTCAAAAGAAGTCTTTATCCAGTGATTAATTTCGCTTTCTATGCCAGAGAATCATACTACTTGCAAAGAAAATTACTGCTAAAAATGAACTTCTGCTACTTTAGTGTTCAGCTGTATACAGGAAAGACTTCCATGTTCTAGCTTTTAACGATCTTTTCCCACTATAATAAAACTAAGGACATAGCATTCTTTTTCTCTTTGAAGTCAAAGGACTAAAGCTGTAGGCTTGATTTAAGAGTCTTGTACGCAAACTAATTCACCTTTCAACACACAGCAGCTTTACAAAATGCTTTGCAAAAATCCCATTTGGATAGTCTCTTCCACATATTGCAGTTAATAGAGATTATTTTAAGAGAACAGAAGCAGTTATAGCCTCTAGGCTGTTAGAAACCAGAAGTTTGCAGGGCTGTCCCATTTTCCCTGCAGTGAGTTCTCAGTTGCCCCAGGCAAGCGCTCAACTCCCAGCCCCACCTCTGCTGAGCCAGGGGCTATGCAAGGCAGCAGGTCTGAATGACAGATTAGAACCAATTCCCTCAGTGCTTTCAGTTCTTCTTTCATTCTACTGAAAAAGTACTTTATGTAATAATGTGTGATTATGTTGGATGTCTCTCTGTTTCAAATTCGTAACAAACATTGGAAGCATGTGATAGCCTATGAAACCCTGACAGCAGAGACCCAATGAAAGGCTTAGTGAGCCTGACTGCAGTGAAGTTGGCACACTATAAATACCAGAAAGGAACTTCATAGTCAAAATAAAAAGGTAATGTAAATCTGCAAGAAAAAACAAACATCTCATGATTTCCAAAAGCATGTGAGGAACACAAACTTCAAGTAGCCAATCTGCAATGACAGCGTAAGAAACAGTCACAGTGTAAAACTCACCCTAGTACCATATTTGTTATTTTTATACAAGGGGCAACATTCTGATTCCAAAGCTGTCGGAATCGATCTGTGTTTAAAGAAAATGGGATGGGAACCGATTTAGTTTGTAGACTTAGGATTTATTATTTGTTTGTATTATTAAGCAATAAGTAAGAGACACAAGGAAAACAACAATTTATGTAAAGTTAGATTAGGAACAAAATGGTAGCTGAAGCATAACATTTTATAGGTTACCTTCTATCCTATTATTAGCATCATATTTAGTGGAATTTAGCATCATATTACTCTAGCAAATCAGAGAAGACTCCATGTGGGCTAAATAAGAACAAAATACCTCTATAACTAAAAAAACAATATACAATAATTCATTATTTAAAATTAAAACTTTTTCTATCTTTACAAAACATGTATCTAAAACATAACACACTCTAAACCACCTATTAGTCTTTAAAACTTTTTTAAGGAAAGCTAAGAAATTAGGATACAAGAAAAATACATTTATATTTATTATAAGGTATAAGAATAAAGTTCTCAACCTTTTTCTCAGCTCTCTTCTACCTCTTAAAGCCTTCTTTAGACTTTCTTTTACCTTTTCAATAACCCTTTCACCTTTTATATTCCCACACAAAGCTACTTGAGAAACAACTCAGTTACACAAGTCAATGTACTTTTATGATAGTAGACTTTCAACATTTGGAAATTCATATAAGCTTTACATAGACGTGCTGATGTTAAACCGCTATGGAAGATGGCAAAAACTCCTTGGTCAGAATTAAGCACAGAAACTGTGCTGCAGTCCTTAAATCTAGGACACAACTACATCCTCAGGTGGAATTACGGCTCAAGCCAAACACAGCAGAGGACTTGTCAGTAGACAAGTTTCTGGCCAGCATTTCAGTTCTCAAGGATCTCTATGACCATACATGAGTGTGAACTGCTTTGTGGAGATGCAAATCTCTGACAAACTAACTCTGAAATCCCTCCAAGCCTGTAGAGCTAAAAACTTCAATGCTCTTGACAGAAATCAAAAATATTAAGTCTCCCTACAGAGAAAAAGATTTGCAGAATGTACCCAAGCTTCCCAGCTTCTTATCCTTTTGGTAAAGGTGAAAATAAAGATTTTTGGCTGTTGTCTATAAAAGCAGTGGAAGGGAAGCTGCCAGCAAGTACAATCACCACTTCCTTAAATACCTTTCCTTTAAATCCATCATTAAACATTTTTTTTCTGCTCAACTGCCAAGCAGTCAACATTCTGGGACAGATTCATTTCTCTTTTCTAAAAGGGAACAGAAGCTATTGCAGGAGAAAAAGAAAAAAAAGCCACAACCTCTCAAAGTACAGAGCTCAAATGACTATCTGTCCAATGTTGCCCTCTGAATAATGCCATGTGCAGAGGCTGTTGATGGTCAAAGGAAGGAACATCTTGAAGTCAACCTGGGGTGAGCCTGGACCAGCCCCAAATTACCGGCAGTCCTCAGAAGAAATGTCACCATTAGATCAGGTGTGATTATTCACTGCTAGTGCTGCCCTGAACAAATGAGAAATCCTACCCGCAAGAACAATTCAGTAAGCAAACCTCAAAAATAATAAATGAAGCAAGTTTTGAGAAAATTCTGGCTCAGTTTTCCAAAAGCTCTAAAAGAGCTTTCTCAACATATTTTTGTTTTATATAAAGGAAAATATATTTCCAAAATGTCCCACTACAATTCTTGCTTATGTTCACAGTTCATTAAGTCATAACATAAAGCTCAAAGGTATCAACACAGACTTGCACAGAAATGAAAACAAGATACAATAATGAATATTTATTTTTATAAATACCATTACAGTCAAAAACCAGCCCATTAAGTTGATAATATAAAAAAATACTTTTTTTTTTTCAATATACTTTCTTGTTTTATAAAGACACGTGGTCTCCCTTGGGAGAATCATTCATCTATAAATATTTGACATGAAAAGCAAGATTTTTTGTCTTGGCAAGTATATTGTGATTCCTGACAGAAATAACAGATAACGGACAACGGAGATAGCACACTGGTAAGTTGAATATAAAACATAAAACTGTTAAGTTTACATTTTTTGACATTTAAATGGGGCCCTTTAAAAGACATTAGGCATCATTAGGTAATTTAAATAATACATTAATTAAGTAATCTTAAAATAGCCTGGCTCTTGCTCCTGTTGTTTTCCCTAGAAAGGCAGGTACAAACACGGGTCAGATTCACAGGCTGATGGTTACTGATTCACAGGTTGATGAGGTAGGTAAACTACAAATGTAATAATTCATCACTGAAACCACCAGTTCTGTACCATTCGCTTCCTGCAAATACTCCAGATCTCTTCCATGTATGTTCTTTCCTTCTCAAGGCTCTAACAGCCCCCTTTCTAACACTTCAATTTCCTTCATCACTCAAACCCTTCCATACATTTTGTCCATTTCTCTAATCACATTTCAACTTTCCTCCGGCTTACTCGATGCTTTGGGGTGGGTACAGAAGATGGAACAGCAACAGAAATCACAAGAACGTCCCCAAAATACACAGAAAATGAAACAAGTTCCACTTGGAGGCAAGAAGAAAAACTGTAGCCAAGAGACAAGAACCATGCCCAAGTCTGCTCCCAAGGTTAATACAGACATGCCAGGTACATCCATAGTCAGAGTAACAGCACAGATGTAGGTGCATTCTGCTGAGATCCTGTCCATGTGGTTATGAATGGAAGGGATGGATGGCAACATAATCACCTATGCAGCATTACCAAAAATCATTAAAAGGCTTTTAAATTTCACACATTTTAACATGCAGTACAGAAAGATTTCCACACCATTACAAAAATCTATGCAGAACCTGCAGAGTCAAGTTATTTCACCCTAACATACATATGTTTTGACTGAAATCTGTGTTTTATTTTTCTATCATCTTCACCAACAAAATTAATTCAAGCTTGTAATGCTTAGGGACAACCTCCTTCAAAAAAAGGACTTTCAGAACAGAAGACCCAGAAGGAAAACTAAGTACAAGTTTATCCTCAACATGCACAAACATGCTGACAGTGATTTGAGTAAGTCCAGTAGCTCAGTTCTCTGATACATAAAAAGAGAAGGAAGTTTTTTATCTATCAAACTGGACTTGTGTGGCTGTTGGACACGAAAAGACTGACACAATCTCTACAAGGTCAATACAAGGTATTCTACCTTCTAGATGGTTGAATACTGATTTATTAAAACAAATTAAGTTTCTTTCACAGAGTGAAAAGACAGAGCTGGACCTAATTGGTCCTTGATTAACACACTACTACTATGATTGGCTAATTAAAATCAACACTTATCTACAGGTAAAAAAGATAACAAACGCTAGCTGTGTAGATTTAAATTCTTTCTTCAAGTTGTTTTAAGAAAAAAATATTGCTTGAACATTACCGCAGCTGAAAAATCAGCTAAGATTCTAAGTGTGAAGAGACAGATAATAAAAGACTACACTCATCTTTTCTTTACAGTGAAAATATTGTAGAAAGTGCAATGAGAAGGAACAGTCTACCAACATACAAACAAAGATGGCACTAAAAGACAACAAGCTCTCTTGGGTCAGCACATCTGCACTGCTCCTCTTGGGCACTCTGTTTAAAAGCTCTGTTCATTCACGTGCCCCTGCAGTCAGGCCCAAATGGCTTTCTCACACCTGCTTCTTTAGGCACTCTTTTGTAATTAAACTCAGCTTCCCCAAACTCTTTACATCTATAGCATCCCAGAATTAAAAGGCTACAGAAGAGGGACATATGGCAGGATATGGAATGTGCACATTAACAAAGAAAACCAAGCAACTGGCTTCTCTTATTTTCCAAGGCTATTCACATGCACTTTTCCCTGCTGGCAGCTCTGCAGCACAGCCCAGGTCCCCTAGAAGCAGCTGCAGCAGCCACAGGTGGAAGCAACAGGAGTGTTGGTCTGCAGGGAGTAAAATTGAGTGCTGGTCTGCAGGGAGGGTCTCTCTGAACAGTGGTACTATGCTTATCTGAGGACACAAAGCTCTTCCCCATGCTCCCGGAAATGCTCAGAAAAGACATTTTCCAAAACTGAAGACGCTAGTATCGTACAAGCAATAGCCACCACACACACCAATGAGACACAGTCACTTTAAACAGCAAGACAGACTCATCAGAGTATCACAGATCAGACTCAGTTCTTCTGGGGACCCAGATCTTTCACTACAGCAAGTACTTTAAATCGGGACCTTAGGAAATTCAGTACTTTCAAAACTGCATTGGTAAACTCATTTAGCAACAAGCTTCTTCTTAACAAAAATGTACAGGACAGCCCAGAATAGCAAGGCTCACCAAGTGCAGAGCACCAAACCAAAACCACTGGCTTCTTAATTCAGTTTTCCCAGTTATGTCTTTTCTGAAACAATCAGTGGTCAGTGATATAGATGAACAAGCCTTCCATATTGTGAAGAGGCAAAACACTTCAACCCACAAAAAGGAAAGTATTCGTTTCCCATTACAGGTTAAACCTGGGAACTACATTTTTTAACAGAATGAAAAATGAGATCTGAAGCCACTACATTTGCATGATGATTATGCAGAGCACTCTTTCTGACAAAGTCCAGATTCAATTGAACCTTCTGAACTCCAGCCACTACACCAGCAGCATTAGCTGAGCAAGTGTCTTGCCATGGATAGACACATATGGACTAGTCACCTAGGTACAACCATGCAGTTGTTGAAATGGGATGACAACAAGACAATTCAAGAGTCTCAGAAGTGTCAGCACACTAACACCAATGATAATGTACTATGAAACTGTTATTACCTTCTGTGGAAAGATGTGATAACATACAATTTGTTGCCTAGATCACAGGAAGCAGATCCTGGTGACCCATGACTGGATATATTATGGTAGCTCCAGGAAGTTGCAAACAGAGTAAAAAAAACCCAGATGAATGAGCCCCTTTACAGTCCAGTAAAGGTTTGCCATGTTTTGGCTTTGTCCAGTGCTGCAAGAGGTCCTCTCCTCAGAAGTCTGTCTTCACAGGTCCAAAGCTGGAGTCTGTGAAACAAGGGAAAAAATGATGCAGCTCCAGATGGATGACACAACTACTGAACTGAGGCTGCCAGGAATATGCACTGCCCATGGAACAGTAGGTGGCCAGTGCCATGCACCACGACTCCTTCAGCGTTAGTCGATGGCAGGGTGTCTCAAGCTGAAGAGTATCTGAAGGGTTCTTCAGTCTGACTATTCAGAGGAGAGAAATGTCTCAAGGCTTGTCCTTTCCAGATGCAGAAACTGGTGTCAGGATGCTCTGGTAACTTCTTAAGGATGATGGGCATGATGTTATGTACATCACAGAGAGAGGCAATGATAAAGAGCTTAATCCCACCACCACACTATCCTTATGAAGAGTAGCTCCCACTCTCCAAGAACCAGCACAGCATGCTTATTTACCAGGCCACCCAAAAATCTCTGAGGGAGCTTCTCAGCAGCTAAGAGTATGAAGACTCTACAACCCCCTTCTGAGAATTTGCTGTTCTCAAATTCCTACAGATAGAGCCCAGAGAGCAGAAATCCCTGTTATTTAACACAAAATCAGCAAGAAGCTTGTGTCTGCTACTGACAGGCAGGCAGACTGCTACGAGCTATTCTGATTCTTCATGAAGGATGTAACATGAGCATTATTAAATAACAGACGTGTCCATCTGTCCTCTGGAAGTATATAAAGAGAAACACAAATTAGAATTTCTTCACAGTCTTAGATCATCCGCCTTTCTGTAAGAAAACCTGCTGAAAAAAACAGAGAGAAATGAAAAGGTGCCAACTAGACTGAACAAGTGCTGACAGAGCTCATGAAAGTGCAGAAAAATCAAAACTAACTCTCAAGAAATCCAAAATAAGTAACTCAAGAGCACATATACCCAAACCTACAGCTTATGCATACTTTCTGGTAGGCTGTTTTTAACAGATATATAGGCTACACTACATGTACATCTCTGTCACATCGTGGTCACTATGGCAAAATAACTCAAAAAATCTATGGCTGATCAATAATATTTTTGCCACTATATATTCTAATAAGCCATTTTGTAAGATTACTGTAATACTCCTCTGAAACACGATATGGGAAGATGTTGGTAGCTGGAATAGGAGTAGCCATGCCACCATTACATACCAAGTTTTAATACCACTACAAATCTGGTTCTTACATCTCATCTTGCAGTTCCATGAACTGATGAATTTTTAGTCTCAACCACAAGGGATGAGAAAAGTGTTAAAATTGTAGGTGTTTGAACATTTATCTAAAATTCACTTCTGTAGTTAGCTTGTTTTCCTGTTTTGTTGGCTTCACTAAGAAGTTTCTTTCAATTTTCTACTAAATATGATTGAGAGTTTAAGAGAATAAAAAATTGCTTTCCAGAGTAACTATATCAGAGTTAAAGACAATCAGAGAGCTATTACTTAAATGCCTGTTTTCAGAACATTTACAGATAAAAACACGGCATCTATGGAAAGTATATGAAATCTAGGCAAGGCAACAGGAGACAAATAGCTGAAAATTTGTCAGCAACATTTAGGAAAAGAGAACACAACCATTGTCTCCACTGGCAGCAATTCCAGAGAAGTATTACCAGAGAAATCTGAGAGCAACTCCCAAATGAAGATCATGCCTTCCTTTCAGTCGGGAAAAAGGAACAGTGTTAACGGAGAAGAGCAGGCAGTAGGACCCATGTTATCTGCAGGCACCAGCAATACAGAACTGATACAGGCTAAAAAGACATCACACAACTACTGAGAACAGCAAGAAGGTGATGGAAAGAGCTCCCAGAGGAGTGCTGCCAACCTGATGATGTGGGCATCAGATCCCCAAGTGTACACATAATAAGGCTGTAGGAAATTTTGGGAGAAGATCTAGAGAGGAACCCACAAAACATCGTATTTATTTACACGTTATGTGCCACAGACAGTTTGCTTTCCATTTCCAATTTGGGATTATACTTCAAGACATTGCACTTTGGTGGTTCCCTTTCACCAAGGTAGCACATCAATTCCTGGTATTAAACTTTGGAAAATTACCTATTTACTGAAGAAACCCAATACTAAATGATCACCTGTAACCTGAGTGAGCTTAAGTCTGTTTGCATTAAGTGCATTAAGCTCAGATTCTTGTTTCATTTCATAGCTCAGTCTCTGAAAGAACCAAACATTGATTCTTTTGTGCTAGAAACAAATGGAAATTTGGAAAGCCAATAATTGGGATTATGATAACCAAATAGAGGCATGGACGAGACAATGAACTACAGCTCATATGACTGACCGGGGGTTAACTAATATCATTCCTTTCTGAAAGGTTGTACACACCAAGCTGCAAAAATTGTCTACATGGTGTGCATCATGCTGGTGAACAATGCCACTTTTTCTGTTATTTTTTTTCTGAAAAAGTACAGGAATAGAAGAACATAATATACATGAATTTTTAAGAACAACAAAAAGATCCTCTGACATTAGCTGCGATGCTTTCAGACTTCAACACATGCAGACACATCATTATATACAGGCTTGGAACAAGTCTACTTACATGGGACCACGCAGAATTGGATTTAGAAGGGAATCCATATTTTTGTGCACTTTAAGCTAAGTTTAGGTTTGAAAATTACTATATTTGCAGGTAACTTAAATTGAGATGTATATTTCACCATTTCAGTATCAGTTTAATATCTGTTGAGTAAAACTAACATCCCATGACAAACACAGAAACAAGAAAAAACCACCAGACACTTTTATGCTGCTTGCTAATAACTGCAAAGTAATGAAGTGCATCTCTGCATACTTAGGAGAAGGAAGGGATTATTTAGTGCATTTGTTTGCCAAGAGCGTCTTGTGATTGACTTCAGGGACATGAAATATCTTGTAGTCAAGATATCCAGTCACTGCTGGAAAGACACTATGAAAGCAGGTTAGGTTGCATTACATTTTTTTTTGGTTACCAATGATTCTACCAAAATGGCTTAAGTTTTTCAAATTTCACAATAAGCAGGTACCATTACTGTATTGATTTAGACAACTAATTTAAATAATTTTTTTAAACTTCTATGTATCTAACCCCAACTTATCAGTCTAAACCTCACTGTGGTTATTTTATGGGTATGTACAAATGACAGTACAGGTGTAACTAATGATGCCCACACAAACTCCCGATTCAAACAGGAGGTTTTCAACCTATCCTGAGGGCAACAGGCTCCACCTCCTGTGCACACTGAGAAACAGAGGCTTTCTATTGATTAGTGATCATTGTTGTTTCTATTGTTGTTATTGATCATTTCTTCTAAGAAAGAGATAAACAAGGAGCTTTGGAAAATACGTTGAACAGTAAGGAGGAGAGGTAGAGAGGTTAAGGAAAAAAGCAACAGAGATCAGGATTTCCAGAAGTAGGATATGATAGTATCACAGTCAACTAGACTTTACTCTGACACACTTTTTTTTTTTTTTTTTTTTTTTTTTTTGACATAACCTGGCAGTGTTAGCTAATACAGCATCCCTGACCCACTCCTGAGTCTGGCCTCTTGTTTCCAGCCTTGCATCATCCTCTCCCTACTGCTGACATAGCCATTTGTACAGCCATATGGTAAACCAGAGTGGGGAAATAAGAAACAACACAATTTTGGCAAAATTATTCTTCAGTCAGACCAATTCCCCAATATGAGTCACTGTGCAGTGGCAAAAGCACTACAGCAGCACAAGGAGGGCAGCAGGTGGCCATAAGGAAAGGAAGGCTTCCTTTATGGTCAAAACAAGGAAAAGAGTAAAGGTATTAGCATCCAGCCAAGTGAATATTCATTCATTCATTTTGTCAAAAGTCATTTGAAGAAAAGAACAAAAGGGTGGAAAATTATGAAAAGGTGAGGAAAATGTGAAGATAAATTCAAACCTGAAGCTTTCTGCTGTGTATTTACTGAATCTGCGGCAGAACACAATGGGATCTGAGGCAGATGAAATGGGGTGATAACTAGAATCACCAATGGGAATTTTTTTTTTAAATGATGAAGCTAAAGCAACTTTTTCATGTGATGAAAAAGAAATCTAAGAAAGTGAGCAAATTAAAAAGGGATTAAGAATGATGACAAATGGAATGGAAGGAGGTAAAAGTGCAAAAACAGAGGGGCAATCAAAAAAAGAGACAACAGCATTCTTCCTTAAAGCACTGGAGACCAGAAATTTCATGTATTCCCCACCATTTCCATAGCTACTTATGGACTATCACAATAAAAGTACAACTTTACTAAAAAAAACAATTAACTTCCATACGTCAGTGTGAAATAATGCCTTTCTTTTTATGTTTATCCAAATCATCTTGTATATATATACCTGAAACTGTTGCATCATTTCCCTACTTATCTGCCACAGACCTCCCTTAAAATTTCCTGCATTATTTAGGTCCCTTTCACCACACAAGGACTTGCATACAATACAGCAAACAATGACAATGGAGCATCATTGGGAAGTAACAAATGCCATGTGATTCATTTTGTGGTGTCTGAATCATTAATTTGTATTTTGTTTCAGGAGGTGCCAGGGCAAAGATTAAGACTATAGTGTTGATACAGACAATTCTGAAAAGGTCGAGTTCCCCAAAACATTATGAAAATTCAGTGATAAATTGCAGCCAAAGACATAATGTCACAGAGGTGATGGAGATTGACAGAAAACTACTCTAAAGGGCTCCCTGTACTGTTTCATCTGAAGGCGGTGCAATGTCTGGCGTATCAAACAAAATGGAATGGTATTATCAATGCAGACACAAGAGAAGTTTTACTGAAGCTGTACTTAACTACAAAAAGAAACTGAACAGAATATGCCCTGAAGTGCTAAATCTGACCTAAACCCCTATTTTTGTTTGTGCACTAAGAGGTCTTCAAAAGTACAACGTGGCTTAATACAATCCATAGTGAGCAGCAAGACTCATCCTACTGTGTCTGTACTGGTAAAAGACTTGCACAGAACCTGGTATTTGCTGCACTTTCTATCTTCAAATTTATATACTCAGTAGGCGTACAAAAAAATCTCCTTTTATCCAATGATCTCAGAGTTTTACTGGGAAACTATTTCTCATTTATAAAAGAATAGAACAAGATGCAGAAAACCAAGTAATTTGCCTGTCATTACACAGTGAGTCAGTGGCAGCAGCCCACACTGGTCATACATCTCTTGCTGTTCTTATCAGGTACTGGCATTAGAATAAGGTCTTTTATAATAGTTACATCCATATGTATCAACATGATCCTCACAATTTCAAATTTATGCTCATTCTTTCTTTCGCTCAGAAAATGAACACTAAGCTTATACAATGCACGTCATTTAAAAGATAACAGATTAGTGCCTTCCTTTTTCAGCCCAGTATTTCTTTGACTGAAAGATACCAGAAATGCTTTTGTGTTTGGGTTTACCACGAACATTTAAAAATAGTTAAATATTCTACAGAATAAAAGTTATTTTATACTAAGAGTACCTACATGTTAAAACCACACAAACCTAGGAATGGATTTATAATCAGTTGCATGTGGCTACATTAAGGAAGGTTCGCTGTACACAGGACACGAGTCTTATACGTCTCCATGTTATTCATCACTGTCAGGATTACTGAGTTCCGGATCTTTTATCTGATCCAAGAGCACACTCCCATTCTTATCTGCAGCATGTGCTGTGCCAGCCCCTTTGATGCAAATTTTTTTTCCCTGTGGTATGAAAAGTGACTAGTGCATGAGGGGTGGGGGGAGAATGACGATGAGAGTACAAATGAACAAGGAACAGTAACACACAAACAAAAGATGAATTGTTAGAAAAAAGGTTAATTTATGCAACTCAAAGAAAAAAATCTCCTCTAGTTAACAAGCAATTCTTAAAACCCACAGAACTTGGCGTAAATTCTATGATCCCTTTAGTATATCATCTTTGGCACACAACCATGGGAAAGATTGGATTTTATCTTCATCAATGACTTTGGCAGACCTTTCCAAAAAGAAAGGCTGTTGTAATTGGTGTTAATACATTTTCCTACAACTAGTCTCTGCGGAACTTTCACTTAAGTTTCTTACTGTGCACTCAGTTTTACAATTTGCCAGAATACTGATGGAGTCTAGACATTTAATTCACAATTACTTTTCTTATCCTGCACACATCCAAGCCCACATAGATAAACTTATATTGGAAATAACGATTTCCACTTTTGCCAATGAAAGACAAAGAATGCTATTCTGATGTATGGAAATACAGAGGTTGTGCTGTGAAGAGTTTCATGCCAGTGCATCCAAAATAACTGGCTTAAAGCTTTCAGCTCAGGCAGCACGGGTGGGTAGGCGAGGCCAAGTTAATTACGTACCTGCTTGATATATCTTCTCTCACCTGAAAATGCCATGTAACTGTACAGGGACAGACTCCAAAGACCTGTTGTAGGTAAAGCAGAAAAGCACCAGAAGCTGAAGAAAGAGAGAAGCAGGATCTGCTCCTTCCTTTCCAAACATCTGTCATTATTGGCTCTTTCAAGCAGCTATTTAAATGTAGCATCCTGGATCTTGAGCCTCTGTGTATTTCTGCTGCACCATGACAATCAAGAACCTATCAATCCACACCAGCAATGAGCACACATCCCTGTCACACTCTGGTGACAGAAGATCATGACATGTACTGAGATGGTGGCACTGGACTTGAAAAGGCCAAGGCAGTTGGATGAAACAACCTCCCTTCAGGCTCCCACAGGTGTGGGAAGCAGCCCCATCTGTACACATGCTCTTAAGCTTCTGGTGTACGAATACCACTCTGAAGTTACCAGTGAATGTATACATTCCCTCGAAAAGCTAAAGTAAGCATAACATTTAGAATAATTATATTTTTAAAATGCACTTTGGAATCTGCACAGCCATAGATAACATTGTTTCACAGGATCTGCAGTGCTCAAGGGATGTATTACTGCTATAGTCAATAGCAGTCAATACAGCAGTGAGAAGAGCTGAGGGGACATGCGCTTAACTATGCACGGCTAAGCTAACGTCTTCTGGAAAGTGACTCTCAGGTATCGGTGTAGATCTTGGAACAGTAATTGCTACAGAAGAAAAATATTTCTACACAGTAGCCAATGTTTAATTGGGCATAGGGAAAGGAGAACGAATATCCCCATTTATTTTTAGTTGTACTTTTCTATTAGCTTAGTTAGCTTTAGGTTACAAATTGAAAGATGACTTTCAGAGAGCAAACTGACTCTTCAGAAACAATTTAACTGATTTAGAAACCAATGTTTTCTTTCTAAAACAGAAACTGACCCTGCAATAATATTTTAAATTTACTTTTCATAACTTAAGTTTTAAGTCCAAGTCATGTAGAAGTTTTTAAATATCATGTGATATGAATGATGAATACATGTATTCATTTCCTACCTGTGCAAATATTATGTCCCATACATATTGATATTTTCTCCTTCCCTCTATTTTGATACATTAAAGATGCATAAAATGACTCCACAAAATCTTTTCCTCAAGAAATAAAAAGGCCTCTTCCAAAAGATCAAGGCAAATGGCTTCACATGTTCAGCTTTCCATCCAGATTAATAAAAGATAACACAACTTCTTCTACCTCTCTTTCTTCTTTCTTTCGCTGACGACATCCAAAACAACACCCATTTTTTCAACTGTAAGGCTGCCTTTATTTCACTTCAGAAGAGAATTCAACCAGGACTCATACTGAATTGTCTTTCCTACAGAATCTGTTTCTGCTTGTGTTTAGTCTCATCTGAGCTTACTCAGATCAAAACTATTACAATCAAGACAAACAAACAAAAAACCCAACACCCAAATAAACCACAATTTGTCTACATAGATATTTCTTGCAAAATAAAATTCTGCTAACAAGCAAAATCATTATGGTGTAACACTCTTCTCTGGCTGTAATTATTTCTGTGCTATAACTTCTTAAACGTTATCACAGAGGCGTTACCACCATCCCTGATGGGCCCAGCCTCGGCCGGCAGCACATCCCTCTGGGAGCCGCCAGGGATCGGCTCTGCTGGACACGCAGGGAGCTCCCAGCAGCTTCTCCCAGCAGCCGTTCTTGCTACCAAAACCTGCCCATATAAACCCAATATATCAGCTCACCTTGGCACATTGTAGGCACAGAAAAAAATGCTTAAGGCAGTCAGACCAGTCCATAGGGTAGACGTATTAAAGTCTCTAAAGCAGATTATCTACATCTCACAATTACTAAATTACATCAGTTGCTCAGAAACAAAGGGTTTTCCCCCCCAAATTTAAAATATATTTATATAGAGCATAACAGACTGACAATCTTATTGTAAATGCTGTAAACCTGAACAAGGACACAAATGTTAAGAGTGAGCTGTAATTAGTGGTATTGCCACATTGGTTAATTTGACAGTCAGATCCAGATGTTCCTGTTGATCAGCCTTTTGTCTGTCCTAATAAGGCACCAGTAGCAGCATTCTTTTCCAGAGAAACCAACCTCAGCTGGTTTCAGCACAAACCTCTTCAAGTAAGAGGCCATTATTTCAGTTTGTTGTCGTAAGGTCAGTAAATCAAAATACCACTATATCAAAATATAGCATAGATTACTGTTAAAACTGAGTTTCTAACATTGACACTAAAATTGTAAATGCGTCTTATCAGTTGAAATCCAATTCATGCAATTCCTTTTTAAAGTTAAGACCTTTCGAAGCTCTCATAGAATGCTTTTTCTTTTCAGTTGTATTCTCATACAGAAGGGAAAGTCTGGAAAGATTTGCACAAGAGCAACTGTCTTAAAAGACTGAAGTATTTCTTAGAAAATAGCTTTATAAATACATTTTCTAAAACAATCTATGTTCTATAGATAGTAATGAATTTGACTCTACCTTGACAAGTTTACCAAACAAAAAAATTTTAAAATTCTGCACTGCAACTTTTTTCCCCAATACAGTCACAGTCACTCCTAATTTTGTGCTTTGGGTGAGACTTTCATAGCTGCTATCCTCAATTCTCTTCTGTTAACCAAGTCAGCAATATAGATCATCAGCCAATGCAAAAGCAGGTGCAGAAACTGCTCTTGCACTACACTTTGCTCTAAGGGTGAACCACAGATAACTTTCAGATGGATTATCCTTGCTTGTGCTTTCCATCAGCAGCAGTTACTTACATCCCTATCAGCATTCCTAGATTTCTTTCCTACTTGTCAATTCATGACTCCTAAATTCAGGAAGTCCTTATGCCTAAAATACTTGATTTTGTGTTATTAAATTGTATTAATTTGTTAAGTACTCAAACCTTGAGTTTCTTATTTTCCTTATGGGGTAATCCAGTCCTCTGATATACTAAACATTTTTCTGAACTCTGTGTTATCTACAGCTTTTAATAAAAAGAGACAAAAATGAGATAGGATTAATTTCAAAACTCATTTTTGAAGAGCGTGACTAATAATGCTTTTAGAGTGTAACAGTTTGCAGGATTCTCTTTGGTCAGCTTCTGATCCAATTTATGCTTTCTCTACTGATCCCAGTAATTTTCACAACCCCTTATGGACACTGTATCCAGTCATTTATGGAAATTTACATTCATTCAATCTACTTACTTCCCAGTAACATATGCTTAAATTTAGCAAAAAATCCCACATTTCTAAAGTGTCATCAGTGTCTTCAGAACACAACATTTATTCTTAAAAATTAAGGTGGAACACTGTTTTCTGAAAACATAAATTTCCTTCATAAGTTTGGACAATTTCTTTACTCTATCAAGCAGGCACAACTCACTGCAAAAATACCAAAATTGCATACAAGGTGGTTATACACAAATTCTGCTGAAAAGGATCTTAGAAGGTAAGTGGGAAGGAAAGAGAATATTTTTAATAGGTCATAAGACACGAACATAAACCAACTATGTTATGCTGTTGTAGAGAGGGAATTCCTCACATGAGGATACTGAGTCAGGCGCACAGCCCACGGGACAGACGAAGGTCCTCTCTCATAATTCTCAATATTGCAAAACCTCAAATGGATTTGGTTTTAAGCTTCCTAAACCAGAAGCAGGTCAAATAAGAACAGTCAAGAGACTGTTCCAATACCAAGCACTACCAAAAGGAAACACCTGAAAAGGCACAGTAATAAACCAGAAAGAATTCAGGTTACTTCATACAATACTGCAGAAATTGAATGTATTACAGCTTTCAAGCACTTTGAAACACAATTTTTATCCATATATAGCTGATGGAATGCTTACTAAGACACTCAATGTTACACTCACTAGATATTAGATTCAGTTTTTTTGTAATGGTATGGTAGAATACACTCACAGACCCTGCCCTGGCAGAAGAAAGCACTTGTGTAAAAGGGATGACAGTAAAGTGGTCAGGGAAGGATTTAGTTCAAATTCAGGATGATATTTTTGTCCCTGAGATAAAATTTCAACAACCTGTTCCACAAACAAGGTATATACTTGTATATATTTTGAAACAACGTTCAATAAAAGGAATTACCTCGCAGTGGGGAGCTATGAAACACATCATGCTGTATCAAGCAATAAATTCTTTCTTGCTCCATACCAATAATATATTTTCTTATATCCATGATTCAGATTTTGTGGCACCTACTTGCATGAGCTGGATAGTTTGCTGCTTTCCCAGTCTTCCCCATCTCCTACCCCTTTTGGTATTTTCTGGGGGACTTCTCCGCTTCTATTTCTTCTTCTTGCATTCAAAACAAATTACAAACATTTGATGCAAAATGTATCAAAATGTTTCTCATGTATTTGAGGTTGGCCGTCTAAGAGCAGCAGTGCCAAAGAGGATTGGTAATACCCACAAACATTCGACCCATGTCAAATAAAACATGAGGTATTGAGTTTGTCTTGCTTATTGTCATAAACTGTTTTTCATAAAGAAGCAGAAGACAGATAAATCTAAAAATACAGAGGGATGCTCGCTTTTAGACAGATCTAAAATTATTTTTTGCCCTTTAGCAGAACCAAGTTTCCCTAACTAAACTATTCTTAGATGCCCATTATTATTTCTTCCAGCTTATAAATTTATTACATTCAAAGCACCTACAAGAAGAAAGGAAGGGCAAGAATGTGTTTTAGGAAAAAAGAAAAAGTCATGTTTAATAAACTTTAAACATTAGGCTTACAAATTGTGCCAGCAACGTTCCATTATCTTCTTTCGATAAATGCTGAACAGCCTGGGAAATTAAAAGAAGCTTCATGTTGCAGTGACAAAATTAAGATAGGTTTTGGTGTACCTATCAGTCAGTTGAAATGTAGACATTAACTTTCTAACTTCATGGATCCTTGAATGACATAAGTGTCAAGATGAAAGCAGCTGACTCAAATGCAATCTGAATTAGACAGAAGTGGAAAAGGAAATGGGGAAGAACTTGTAGGAACCAGCAGAAGTTTTAACTTCACTTTATTTTTTTTTCAAGATAACACCATGACAGGATTTAAATCCTAAATGCATATAATTCCAAGTGACAACACTGAACACCAGTGGCTCTGCAGCTATGATACTGTCTGTGTTACCAATCTTGCTCCTCACCATATTCTACCTTGCCTTTCTTTTCCCTCATCATCAGCAAAACACTTCTCAAGGTGCAGTGTAAGTTTCCTCTGAGGAGTATTTCCACTCCAAGTGTTAGGAGAGGGAACAACGAGAGACAGGCCACGCTCCCCTACACCTCCACCGAGCTGAAAGGTTTCTGAAGTGCCAAAACATGCACCTGCTCGTGCATCAGGGTAGGTGAGGAGGACACTGTGGGTCTGCATCTCAAGGTGACTGGGCTGGTGGCAGCAAGTCTCAGCATCAGTTGGTTCTCAAGATGAAATTCCACAAATAAGCTCTTGACACCACCTCACACAGAAACAGACTGTCTCATGAGCAGGAATTAGGAGATTGGGAGGATGGGGAAGGCAACTGTCATCTAAAAGGTCCTGCCAGTAGCTTAACTTGGTTTTCTGCATTGTCAGCAACAGTGAAAAGTAAAACTAGAATACAGAAAAATCCATTAATCTGAGTACCCTGCTGACAATGAGAAAAAAAACCTCTTCCCTTCTAGATGTGCCCCCCCACCCCAGGTGGTAACACTGTACCATTACCTGAGGGAAACTGCATGAGCTGCCCAAAAGCAACACTACTCAAAGGGTTCATTTATAAGGCAGTAGAGCACTACTGAACACTGAGTGCTGTATTTCACATTGCATCATCTTTGGACTAAATCAAAAGAAAAACATCAATTTTCTAAAGCTCCTGGTGTGCTCAAACCACCTCCTTGGAGATAATCTCACTTCCTAGAACCCACCTAAAAACTTCAGGATCAAAAGGACTGTTCCAGATGACATGGCCTGAGGTGTAATAGGAACACTAAAGGCTGGAAGTATTTCCAGCATAACCCTGCACAATCACAGGCTGGTCACTTCTGTGCTTGTTAGCATCAGAAAATTGAGCATTTTGGAGGAGAGGATATGCTTTACACTGCATGAGTTGAACAGATGAAAATTAACCAAACAACTCCACTCTCTGAAGACTATTTTTATATTTTCATCACAATATAAGAACAGGAGATTATACTTAACATTTGGTTGATCTCTGAGGGAAAATCCACCAGTGAATATTTCACTAACAACCTTAGCACAGAGTGCAACATGCAGAATAACATAAATAGAGCTTGAGAGAAAAGATAAAAATTACACTGTTTTGGAATGCTGAATGTAAATACATCATTTTCAAATGAAACTGTCAAACATCTTGTTGTGGTGGTGAAAACCAAACCACTACGCAAAATGATAATACAAGAAAAGTCAATTGTATGTTTCTAATAATAAATGCTCTTGTGGCTTTTGAAGTCACAAAAAAACTCTTGGCTGAATTGAAGCATTGATTTCTGTAGTTATTTATGTGCAGTTCCTATTAGAATTCTATTGAATTCCTTGAATGGTGAATGGAAGTGCTTTTGAAAACACACACAAAAACTGTTAAACAAGGAACAAAATAAATGGAGAGTGTCATGTTGCCAAAAAGTTTCAAAAAGTCAACAGAACATTTCAACATTTTTTGAAGTGCAAGCATGTATGACATGGTTTGACAGAAAATAAGTCTAATACAAAAACAATATTCAAAATACATTTAATTATGCTATAATTAACATACAGAAAATAAGGGTATTTATACACTGTCAAAAGAAAAGGTTTCACTGTGGGTTTTTCTTAGTACTAACAAGAGACAGTTTAGTCTGGAAAGCAGATTTTTAGAACGTAGCTTTCTGTTTACAGCAGAAAAACAGTAACATTAAAAAGTTTATCTTCAGTACTTCTGTATCAGCCTATTTTTATTTTAACAGAAAGCACATTTGTTTTCTCATGGAAAGTAATGAGCACGTCTAAAATAATTTTACCAGACTGCTCTTCAACAACTTCAGTAGTATCTTATTTTGAAGCATCTTAAAATTATTATTATTGTAGCACTACTCAATACCTATATTAATTTTTTTTCCTATTTTTCCTAATTACTCACGGCACACTCATTCTGCTGAACTATGGCAACTCCTTTGAACCTGCAGTTACACATCTTTGTCCCTAAAACAATGACATGATTTGCTATCATGCACTGCTCTCCAGGGATGGATCTCTGGTCATATAACACATCCCAGCTTATTGTACACAACTGCTGGAGCACATACAATTACCATGGCACACCACAACACAAAATATATTCAAATGAATATGAAAGACTTGAGTGGAAAATGCATTTTGCAGATACCAGAGTAGCTACAATCAGTTAGAATGAATCTGTTTGTCTGGAAGACAAAGAAAAAAACAAACTGTAAAGAGGTGGATTGGAAAATGCTTACACCAATGTAATATAAGTTCCATTCAAAGGTGGCTGAACATGAGCTGAAGTTTCAGATGTTAATCAGGTTTCTCTTTCAAGCGACTCTCTCACATACATTTCATTAGTATAATTTCTACAAAGCACTTTTATTTCTGTTTTCTCAGGACTGTGTATGTGCTTCCAATGCCAAAGAAGTTATTATCTACATCACCCTTATTCAGAGAAGGATGCTTTTTATGAAAATCCTGCAGAAAGCATCCAGCATTAATGAGCTCCCATATAGCTTTCCTGTAAAAGGAGGGAGAACATATGTAACTGGGGAGGGGACAGCACCACAGTCATTAAAAGGAGGCAATGCTTCTGCGAGTAACTACAACCCAGTCTTTTAATTGCTTACTTCAGTTTTATTAAATAGCTTACAGCTATCTAGAGAATTTCTAATCTTTCATTTAATTAATCTCAAGAATGAAGTTCTCCTGCAGGAATTTCCTCTTGGAGGACTTTTTGTCAGATGTTCATTTTTAATCTATT